>PVJI01026382.1:0-19074 GCA_004026765.1 Micronycteris hirsuta | reverse complement strand
TGTTCAAAAATACGTTCAATTTCTTGGTGTTCCTCTTGTCCTTCTGGCAGCCCTATGATCCGGATGTTGGGTCGTTTACAAATGTCTCTGAGGTTCCTGAGTCCCTCCTCATTTTTTTGAATTCTTGTTTCTTCCTTCAGGTCCACCCCATTGGTTTGAGTCCCAGCTTCCTTTTTTTCCCTATTGGTTCCCTGTAAATTTTCCTCCATTATCTTTATCGTATTCTTCATTTGTTCAACTATTTCTTCCAGTTTTGTGAGCATCCTGATTACCAGTGTTTTAAACTGGGCATCTGTTAATTTGGCTATCTCTTCGTCCATTAGTTGTAATTTGTTCTGATCTTTCGTTTTGGCCATTTTCATTCTTTTTTATCTCGGCGCACCTGTCAGAGTCTTAGGTGTTTGTTGGTGCCTGGCAACCTGGGTCGCTTTTTTGTGACGTTTCCTCTGGGGGCGGGGCCTGGGAGGGAGCAATGGCGTCTGCCGTTCACCACCACTATCGCCCTCTGCTCCCCAGTTCCCCACTGCCTTTTCCACCAGTCTCGGCCCTGCTGGTTCCCACTGGCCCCTCCAGTTACGCCGCCGGCCTGCGAGGTTCACCCGTTGCTCAGGGTAGTGTTTTGTTTAGGCGCTCCCGGGGTGAGTTCCTCCGGGCATCTGCCTCTCACTCCGCTCCTCTGCTTGGTTCTGTCCTGCTTACCGGCCTGGATGTACGTCCTCCCCAACTTCCTGAGTGTCGGACTTCCCTTCAGTTTGAATCCGTCTGTTCTGGTTGTTTATTTTTCATTATTGAGTTCGTTGTTTAAACTCTCTGGTTGTGAGCGGTGGTGCAGTGCGTCCACCTACGCCGCCATCTTGGCGGAAGTCTCGAATTCGGTGCTTTTTAAACCAATTAATTAAGCTGTCTACGGCCATACCACCCCGGACGCGCCCAATCTCGTATGACCTTGGAAGTTAAGCAAGGTCGGGCTTGGTTTGTACTTGGATGGGAGACCAATCCAGTAAGCTAAGAATTCCCACCAAAATAATTTTGACTAAATCAATGGAATCATTTTTGAAGTAATATGTCTTTTTTCTGATTATAAAAGCATTATAGGAGGAGGGTGGAAGCAAGGGAGGGAGGTGGGCTTGGATGGGGTAGGGGGCAGGGGAGGGGAGAAAATTCAGACAACCATAATTGAACAACAATAAAGTAATTTTAAAAAAAAGAAACCCGAAACACTAAACTGAAAAAAAAATTATTATATACTTACAGAAAATTTAGAATATACAAGCAAGTATAAAGAAGAAAACATATGGCCCGGCTGGTGTAGCTCAGTGGATTAAGTGCGGGCTGGGAACCAAAGGGTCCCAGTTCGATTCCCAGTCAGGGCACATGCCTGGGTTGCAGGCCAGGTCCCCAGTGAGGGCCATGTGAGAGGCAACCATACATTGCTGTTTCTCCCTCTCTTTCTCCCTCCCTTCTCTTCTCTCTAAAAATAAATAAACAAAATGAAAAAAAATAATAATATTAAAAAAAATAGAAGAAGAAAACATATGCATCAAGTACCCACTCATGAGGAGGTCTGAATTCTGGCAACTTAAACCATTCCAAACACTACTGACCTAGAGGTTTACAAAAACATTTACATCAAACTAAAAAGTTTTTGCACAGCAAAGGAAATCATCAACAAAATGAAAATGCAACCCACTGAATGGGAAAACATACTGGACAATGATATATCTGATAAAGGGTTAATGTCCAAAACTTATAAAGAACTTATGAAACGCAACACCAAAAAAACAAACAATCCAATTAAAAAATGGGCAAAGGACCTGAATAGGCACTTCTCCAAAAAGGACACACAGATGGCCAATAAACATACAAAAAGATTATCAACGTCACTAATCATCAGAGAACTGCAAATTAAAACCACACTGAGATATCACCTCATACCTTTCAGAATGGCTGTCATCAATAAATCAACAAACAAGTTCTGGCAAGGATGTGGAGAACGAGGAAAACTCTTGCACGGTTAGTGAGAATACAGATTGGTGCAGCCACTGTGGCAAGTGGTATGGAGAGACCTCAAAAAATCAAAAACGCAACTGCCTTAGGACCCAGTGATTCCACTCTGGGAATATATCCAAATAAACCCAAGACACTAATTTGAAAGAATATATGCACCCCTATGTTCACTGCAGTGTTATTGACAATAGCCAAGATTTGGAAGCAGCCCAAGTGCCCATCAGTAGATGAGTGGATAAAAAGCTGTGGAACATTTATACAACGGGCTACTATGTGGCTGTAAAAAAAAAAAAGGAAATCCTACCTTTTGCAACAGCATGGAAGGACCTGGAGAGTATTATGCTAAGTGAAATAAGCCAGTCAGAGAAAGAGAAGTACCATGTGATATCACTTATATATGTAATTTAATGAACAAAATAAACAAACAAAATAGAAATAGACTCATGAATACAGAGAACAGGCTGACAGCTTAAGGAAGTAGGTGAGTAGGGTTGGAGGGCTGGGTAAAAGGTGAGAAGAATAAGCAAAAAAAAAAAACCAAACCCCTCATAGACACAGACAACCCCTCATGATTACCAGAGGGAAGGGGGGTGGGGGGAGGCAGGGCTGCCAGAGGGTAAGGAGGGGTAAATGGTGGTCAAAGGAGACTTGACCTGGGGACACACATAATACAATATATAGATGATATATTATAGAACTGTACACCTGAAGCCTATATAATTTTTAATCAATTGTCACTCCAATGAATTTACAATAAACATTTAAAAAAAATTTGAGCACCAACCAATAGAGAAAATAGCCCAGATGATCTGAGTATTTCATAAAGTGTAATGTGATTACTTCTTATGACTGGCAACAGTTTTTTGTGTTTTTTTTTATAGTCCCTCAGTCTCTATAGTTGGAAAGAATAGGAGAAATCAAAAGAAATGTAAAAAAGTGGACGAGAGCAAGCTGAGAGCAAAGGTGATGGACGTTGGAAACAGCAAACCTCTAACAGTAGGTTATCAACACTTTTTAAGAGTCACATTTAAATTAGAGTAAAGAACCCTGATCAGTGTTGCTCAGTTGGTTGGAGTGCCACCCTATAACCAAAAGATTGCGGGTTTGATCCCCAGTTCAGGCACAAATGAGAGGCAATCATTCAATGAGGCTCTCTCCCATTGATATTTCTCTCCCTCCCTCTCTCTCTAAAAAAGCAATAAAAAAAATGTCCTTGGGTGAGGATACAAACAAAAATTACAGTAAAGAATAAAATTGGCTATGAAAAAGATTTTAAGAAACACCCATCATTGGCCCTACCGGGTAGCTCATTTGGTTAGAGCGTCGTGCCCATACACTGAGACTGCCGATCTGATCCCTGGTCAATATGCCAAAGTTGTGGATTCAGTCCCCCTATCAGGGCACATACAAGAATCAACCAATGAATGCATAAATAAGTGGCACAACAAATCGATGTTTCTGTCTCTCTCCATCTTCCTTTCTTTCTCTAAAATCAATAATTTAAAAAAACAAAACAAAACACCCATCAGCCCTGGCTGGTGTAGCTCAGTGGATTGAGTGTGGGCCTGCGAACCAGAGAGTCGCTGGTTCAGTTCCTCATTAGGGCACGTGCCTGAGTTGTGGGCCAGGTCCCCAGTAGGGGGCGCTCAAGAGGCAACCACACACTGATGTTTCTCTCCCTCTCTTTCTCCTTCCCTTCCTCTCTCTCTAGAAAATAAATAAAATCTCTTGAAAAAAACACCCACCATTAAAACAGTGGGATCAAATTGAGGGATGAACTAGGATTTTGTAGTTAGGGGAACAAAATTATAAATTTTTAAGAACAGCTCCTTGCTATACCAAAAACACATCTACCTCCTAGTCGCAGTGAACCAGGAGGGCACTCAGCAAACAGTATTTACTCTGATAGCTTCAGTGTCACTATTTCAACAATGCTACTTAAGAGCGCACTAACTAGTACTGTCCAGTGTACTGGGTCTTTACAGTAACAAGCAAAAGTTAATTCTTAACTGGCTTTTTAAAAAAACTTATTTCTGCCCTGGCTGGTGTAGCTCAGTGGATTGAGCGCAGGCTGGGAACCAGAGGGTCCCGGTTCGATTCCCAGTCAGGGCACATGCCTAGGTTGCAGGCCAGGTCCCTGTGAGAGGCAACCATACATTGCTGTTTCTCTCCTTCTCTGTCTCCCTCCCTTCCCCTCTCTCTAAAAATAAATAAAATCTTAAAAAAAAAAAAAAAACTGATTTCTGAACCTAGTCTGTGCCCTGAACAGTTTTTACACTGTAATGAAATGTCATTTTTAAGGGACAACCACCAAGTTCTACCCTAGCAGATACAAGTTAGAGTAGGTTTCTGTGTTAGGCATCCTTTCTGACTTGCTAACTGGAAAACTAAAAGTACATTTCCCAGACTCCTTTCCAGTTAAGTTTCCCCATGTGAGATGGGGTCCAGCTCCCAGCGGCTGTGCTGAGAGATCTGGAAAGCAGAAATGAGGCGGGATCTGTCTTTCTGCTGTTCTGGCTGTTAATGCTGGCAGCACACTTGTGGGAACATCGGCTCTCTCTGCAGCAGCTCGCCAGCGTCCCGGAGCTTCATGGCTGTCAGGAGACAAGTTTGGTGGAGACAGCCTTCACTACTTGGTGGATGCTAAGGGACAGTTTCCGGGTAGCAATTCTTGAACCTTGAATTGAGCGAGCAATGCCATCTGGAACTCGGCAGCGCCAGCGGCTCCCTCCCCCTGGAGGGCCTGTTTGGCGGTCTGGTCCTGGGAATAATTTCTGAAGGCCCAGCCTGGAGCCCACTCCTTTTAGCCCTTCCAGTGATTTTGTAAGTACTCAGTTCCCTTTAGTAAACAACTTAAAACACGGGAGCGGTTTCTCTTTTCTGAAACTGGGCCAAAATGACATGTTAGTACATCATTTGCCTCAAGATTTAAAAGCTGAAGGATGAGTGGTCTGTCTGTGAGCAGCAGTATTGAGCAGTGTGCTGGGGAACAGGCTCTGGAATCAGGCTGCCTAGTGCGAATTCTGGCTCTGTCACCCACTACCAACATGGGACGTTAACCTCCCTGCGCCTCAGTTTCTTCTTCTGTAAAATGGGAATAGAAATACTACGTACATCCAGAGTTATGGGATAGAGTAAATGAGAAGATACTCTAAGTCAAGTGCCTACAATAGTATCTGCCTTACAACAAGCCCTTGATGTTAGTAACAGTAATAATCTTTACGACTATTAATTATGCAGATGACTTTAAAATACTGCTTTAACGAAGTAGAAAATGTAAACCTTATAAAATTGTATTACTTCACATTTTTCTTGTGGCCTATAGAGTGCTTACGCAAAGGTGGACACGAAAAATGTGACGGCTTCCATCCTGTCTGCACACCCAGAGAACGTGACCATCTCAAAACTACGGCGGTATCCAAGGTCTACCCCAGTTACCGCACACCTCATCCTGCAGAAGAGTTCTTCATTAGAAACTATTTGTGCCGTTTTCCCATTTCAGATGTGACCTCATTAATCATGCTTTATGAACCAGGGTGTTTGTTATTCAGATTTTTTTCAGCTTGAGGTATAATTGACAAATAAAATTGTTAAGTACTGAAAGTGTGTATCATGGTGATTTGATATACAGTATGAATACATTGTGAAAGGATTCTTCCCACTAGTTAATTAATGTCCATCACCTTACATATTTATCTTTTTTTTTTTTTGGTGAGAATATTTAAGTTCTATTCCCCTAGCAAATTTCAATTACACAAGAGGGTGTTCCCAACTAGTCACCATGTTATACAGATCTTCAGACCTTATTCATCTTACGGTTGAAAGTTTGTGGGTGCCCTTTTACCAACATCTCTGTATTTCCCTCCCCAACCCCAGGCCCTGGCAACCACTTTTCTACTCTGTTTCTGTGAGTTTGACTTCTAGAGTCTGTGTATAAGTGGTAACATGCAGTATTTGTCTTTCTCTGACTGATTTATTTCACTTAGGACAATGCCCTCAAAGGTCCATCCATGTCATCTCAAATGACAGCACTCCCTTCTTTCTCATGGCTGATTATTATTCATGTGTGTGTGTCTGTCTCACATTGTAGATCACATCTTCTTTACCCGTTCACCCATTAACAGACAGTTTGTTTTGTTACTCGTATTTTTTTTTAATTTTTTTTATACAATTTTTTTAAAAGATTTTATTTTTATTTATTTTTAGAGAGAGGGGAAGGGAGGGAGAAAGAAAGGGAGAGAAACAGCAATGTATGGTTGCCTCTCACATGGCCCTCATGGAGACCTGGCCCGCAACCCAGGCATGTGCCTTGACTGGGAATCGAACCGGGACCGCCTGGTTCCCAACCCGCGCTCAATCCACTGAGCTACACCAGCCAGGTTGTTACTTGTATTTTTAAAATGTTATTGCAGCCCTGGCTGGTGTGGCTCAGTGGATTGAGCGCTGGCCTGAGAACCGAAGGGTTGCTGGTTCAATTCCCAGTCAGGGTACATGCCTGGGTTGCAGGCTGGGTCCCCAGTTGGGGATGTGCAAGAGGCAACCAATCAATGTTTCTCTCTCTCTTCCTCTGTCTCTAAAAATAAATAAATAAAATCTAAAGAAAAAAGGAAAAAATGTTATCACAGAGATTTCGTGAGAATGGAATCTGCATTCTATAAGATTTGCAATCTGAAAGTTTAAAATTTTGTTTAGGTTTAAAATACTACTCTAATGTACATATTAAGATCTTAGATAAGCCCTGGCCGGTGTGGCTCAGTGGCTGAGTGCCGGCCTGTGAATCAAAGGGCCGCTGGTTCGATTCCCAGTCTAGGGCACATGGCTGGGTTGCGGGCCAGGTCCCCACCCCAATCCCCACCCCGGTAGGGGATGCATGAGGGGCAACCACACACTGATATCTCACAGTCTTTCTCTCTCCCTTCCCTTCTGTAAAGAATAAATAAAATCTTAAAAAAAAAAAATCTTAGATAAAATGGCCTGGTTCAGTGTGCTGAAGTGTCTTCTGATGATGAAAAATTTTGGAATAAAGCTTCCCCCAAATGTTCTGAAATTTTAAGAACCTAATGTTGCACCTTATTCATCAGTGCCAGTTGAGATGCGGAAACTGAAGCCAATACACGGGTATTTGTTAAACTCTCAATGTTTCAGATGCTGCTGTGAACCAAGGACTCAAAGCAGTGGAGACTTTCTTTCAGAATGTTCAAAGCTTTGTCCCTTAGGAAGCTATTTTTATTTTTATTTTATTTATTGATTTGAGAGAGAGAGAGAGAGATTTGTTGTTCCACTTATTTATGCATTCACTGGGTGATTCTGGTATGTGCCCTGACTGGGGATAGAACCCGCAACCTTGGCATTTAGGGAGGATGCTCTAACCCAGCAGTTCCCAACCTTTTTGGCATCAGGGACTGGTTTCATGGAAGGCAATTTTTCCATGGCCCGGAGTGGGGGGTGGTTTCAGGATGATTTAATCACATTACATTCAAGCTCACCTCCTGCTGTGCACCCCATTTCCTAATAGGCCCAGACCGGTACCTGTCCATGGAGGTTGGGGACCCCTGCTCTAACCAACTCAGCTACCAGTCCAGGCAGAGATTTTTCTGAAGGGTTAGAAAAACAATTGAAAGAAATTAACTTCATCCTCTGATTCAATAATTACTTTTATACTGTTCTGAACTCAATATAACTATACGTGTTTTATTTTCCTATTTAAAGTAAAAATCTTTTATTTTCTTTTTATGAGAAGAGCAGATATTCAAACTGGAAGGTAAATGTATTCATTCAATACATATTTTTTGCATACTTACTCTGTGCCAGACTATCCCTGGCCCTGGGAATACAAAGAGATGATGACATGTCAAAGGTCAGTCCTCTGGCACAACTCCACTTCCATCAGGGGAAAAGAGAGTCAGAGAGAGACAGAGAGGAAGAGACAGAGTGTCTTTTAAAGTTACAATACAATGAAGAAAATACTCCTAGTAGAAGGAAAGTACAAAACCAAGGCAGCAGCCCTGACTGGTGTAGCTCAGTGGATTGAGTGCAGGCTGCGAACCAAAGGGTCACCAGTTCGATTCCCAGTCAGGGCACATGCCTGCGTTGCAGGCCAGGGCCCCAGTGGGGGCCACGTGAGAGGCAACCACACACTGATGTTTCTGTCCCTCTCTTTTTCCCTCCCTTCTCTTCTGTCTAAAAATAAATTTTAAAAATCTTAAAAAAAAAAACAAAAACAAAAAAAACAACCAAGTCAGCAAGTGACTGTGCCTGGGAGTGTCCAGAAGTTTCCAAAAATTTCCAAAAGGCTGGACCCCCCTGGGCTCAGTTGTGTTTCAGCTCCAGGTCCAGAAAAGCAGCAAAACCAGAGCAGAGCAGTGGAGCAATGCCATGCTTAACCTCAGGACCAGATGCAAGGACTAATGACCCCGTACCCTACACCTAGCGCTGACCAATCTGTGGAAACCTGAGGTGACACACCTGGAAAGATTATCAATGAAATCAAGTGCTGGTAATATTCTGGTGCTGTTTCATTGTAAGGAACATCATATGATTATATGATGGTGGAAGATTATATGATGGTGGGAGAAAGCAAGGCAGGGAAGGGATTACAAGATAGTGAAAATTATTTGTTCTTTTCAGGGTGATCACCCTTTAGAAGGAGGGGTCTGAAAAAAGGCATTTCAAAGAGGCATAACCTAGATGCACAAAAACAATGCACAAAGCTCGCCTAAAGCAAAAAAAGTGCCTCCCCTTATTTTAAGGATTCTATTTATTTATTTTTAGACAGAAGGGAAGGGAGGGAGAAAGAGAGGAAGAGAAGTATCAATGTGTGGTTGCCTCCCACACACCCCCCACCAGGGTCCCAGCCAGAAACGCAGGCACAAGTCCTGACTGGGAATCAAACTGGCAACCCAGCAACCCTCCAGTTCTCAGGGCAGCGCTCATTCCATTGAGCTATACCAGGTGGTGCCCCTCCACTTTTTTCTAAAGATAAGCCTTTTACTAAAGAAGTTATGTGCCTGGGGCATGAATACCTGCCATAACCTGCCCATCTAGGAATTTATAATCATATAACCCTGTGAGATTACTTTCCAGCAAATCCTTTTTGCATCCAATTTGAATGTTTACTGGGCACTGTGCTAAACACTTTACACTCATTATCTGCTGTTGTGATTCACATTGTATAGATTTTAAAAACCGAGGCACAGAGAAATCAGAAGAAAATGCCCAAGACTGCACAAGGAGCAAGTGAACAGAGACTGGAATTCAGGCCTCAAGCTGACACTCTTAATTAAGTCTTCTGTTCTGCCCTTGCTGGTGTGGCTCAGTGGGTTGCGTGCCAGCCTGCAAACCAAAAGGTTGCCGGTTCAATTCCCAGTCAGGGCACATACCTGGGTTGCGGGCCAGGTCCCCAGTTGAGGGTATGCAAGTCAACTGATGTTTCTCTCTCCCTTCCCCTCTCTCTAAAAATAATATTAAAAAACAAAAAAAAGTCTTGCATTCTTCTGACCACAGTGTGTGCAAAATGCCTAGCACAATGCATGGCATGCAGCTAAGGCTCAATAAAAAGTAGCTATTCACTGTTCTGATGATCCAATTTACATACCCAGAAGAAAAACAGACAGCATGGAGGAAGAGAAATGGTGGGAGAGGCAAAGCCAGGGAGACCGATTTAAAGGCTAAATGCAAAGGTAAAAGCAAAAACTGGTGAGGAACTGCGCTAAGGCAGTGGAGACAAAAGGAGTAAAACAGGAAATTTTCCAAGAAAATAGGAATTGTCCTATAAACTGGGGTCAGTTACAACTTGATAACATTTACTTCCATAGGGCATTAACATAATTTGCATTCATAATAGCACTCTTAAGTCATCAAAAAAGCTTTATTTTCAAAATGTGACTAAATCATAGAAATCAGTAATATGTTTTAAATTTTCTTACTTCAGTCGATTAACAATAAAAATTGAAACAGCAAGTTATACTAATCCGTGTGGGACATCCAAAGTTCAATGGGAAACATTTTAAATATCTATGAGAGTTAAATACCTATAAAGGCCCTAAGAATATTAAAGAATTCAAGATTCCCACTAAGTTCAAAGGTCTTTAAACAGATGGCTCGAAAAAGCAATTGCATATTTTGGGAACCATTAAGTTAAAGGTCTTTGGAATAGAAGGGAAATACATGTATTTCTATGAATAAGCTGAAAATTTAGGTAATGAGTGTAACTTGAATTAAGGTTATAGGCTAGAAGACTCTCTCTTTTAAGATATATAGTCATTAATCTAGAATTTAGTGTGTGCCATCAGAGTCACCAAAACAATTCTCATTAGCCTCCTTAGCAAAAATCCCTGGGTCATAAAGAAGTTCAGCCAACTGACGTGGTAATTATATTCTTTGGTGGATAAACATCTTTTTAATTCTGCCAAGATTTAGAAGTATAAAAACATTTAATAAAATCAAAACTATAGTTGGGAAAATCTCATTGAGAAAATGGCATTTAAGTAAAGTCCAAGAGCAGTGAGAGTCATGTAGGTATCTGGGGGAAAAGTCTTCCATGCAGATGGAATAGCACCTGCAGGAGCTCTGAGGTGGAGCAGGCAATGAAGGCTGGGGAAAGCAAAGAGAAATGGAGTCAGAAAAAGGAATGCCAGCCCTGACTGGTGTAGCTCAGGGGATTGGGCATAGTTCTGCAAATCAAAAGGTCCCTGGTTCCATCGCCAGTCAGGGCATATACCTGGGTTTTGGGCCAGGCCCCCAATAGATGTTTCTCTCCCTCTCTTTCCCTCTCTCTAAAAATAAATATTTTAAAAAAGAAAGGAAAAAGAAGGGCAGATTGTGAGGCAGGTAGAACATCTTGAGACCAGTTCCTGGAGGCCCCGGTAACCTATGTGGGGGGCTTTGACTTTTAAACTGAGTAAAATGAGGAGCCACTGACCAATTCTGAGCAAAAAAAATGACAAAAACTTCCTTCAAGGGAAGTTAAATAAACTTACATCGAATCTTTTATTATACACATATAAGTGTGTCACTGAAAGGGTTAAGCCTAAGAGAAAAATTCTGAATGTAGAAAACACAATTTAAATTATATAAAATGAGTTTAGTGTTATCTTATAAAGTTGTTTCCCCCACCCACCCCCCACCCCACCGCCGGGGCCCAAATCATTATCAACAGAAAAGAAAGGCTGGTGATTTCAAGTTCAGGAGATAAGACCTGACAGGGTGCCCTGTCTGTTGGCACCTGAAATTTATATGACCTAGAAGGGGCCCAGAGACTCACATGCCTCCTACTGACAGAGCCTAACCCATATGCGCCCATTTGGCCAAGGTGGCAGATTAGATTCCCACTTCCCCTTTACCCCTTGTGAGGCCAGGTAAATTCCCAGGAATAAAGATATTCGAGATCCCTGGTTATCAGCGAAGGTCTCTTGTTTCTGGGGTCCCACAAAACCACCCATAACTGAGGCTCGGACATTAGACTGGGGAGAAAATTTGGCACTCGATTCTTCCGCTGAGGATTTTGATTGAACTTTTTTCTGATAAGGATCAGTTAAGATTTTAAGACCTGGAGAGCGATGTGACTGATTCGCTTTCTGGAAGACTCTGGAGGTGACTTTAGGAGGAAATGGAGAGCAAGAACAGGAGGCAAGTGAGCTGGGAGGCTGCCATGGTTTACCTCCTGGCTTAGAGGTGAAACTCCGTGTTTAACTCATTTCCTCATCTGGAAAGTGTAATAACCATCGGCCTGACTGTATGGCTGTTTTACGTGAAAGTGAAATGATTCAGTAAGTGAAAGTACTTAATTTGCTAAATGAAGTTCAGCAAATATAACCGTTTATTAAAAATTGAACAATCTACCGCTTGCAAACACAACCTAGCATATAACATTGCAACTATTACAATGCTACATGTCAATTATCTCATTGTTGAAAATTCCACTTTTTGAAAGATGTGGAGTCTGACTACTGACACAATCAACGATATATCATCGCATTTTAAGGGGAAGGAGCTAAACCGCTCACTTACAAAAGTGGCTGTCTACATCAGTAGAAGGTGCACACGTGTGATAATTATAAAACAATAATCATAGCTCAATATTTGTTAGGTGAGTTCTGTTCTAAGCCTGGGTCTGTCGCATGATAATAAAAACCAAAGGATGGCGGAGTTACGGAAAAACTGGGACTACTGCCCAGCATGCCACCTTCCCGCGCAGGCAAGTGGCCGGGGCCGCGGAGAAGCAGCAGCCCGGCCCCCCGCTGTCCCATTTGCGGCGCAGCCCGTCACTCGCGCAGCAGCGCAAGCCCGGCCGGCTGCCGACCCACCGCGGCGCCCGACGGCTCCAGACACGCCCGGCACGGTCGCCGCGCCGCCTTTCTGCTGCCGCCAGGAGGCTCCGCGCGCCTTCCCGCCTTTCCCCGCGCCGCCGGGCCGGGAGGCGAAGCGGGCGCAGCGCTCCACGGGGGCGACTAGGCGGGCGCAGGCGGCGACGGCGCGGCCATTGTCCCGCAACCCCTCCCGGGCGCGCAGGATGGGCGGGCCGGGCGGGGCAGTGCGGTCAGGCGGGCGCAGAGTCCGGAATCCGTGCGCCCCGGCGCCGCCTGCCTCTTCCCGCAGGCCACCGCCCCGAGACCGCGTCCTCCGTCGCCGGCTGCCCGCGCCGCCTTTGTGACCATCTCCAGCCCCGTGGAGCCAGCGCGCTGCTGCCCCTGAGCCCGGGGCTGCAAATGGCGCCCGCTCGCCTCAGCGGCTCCCGCCGCTAGCCCGGCCGGGGACGTGTGGGGCACCGCGCCCCGGGCCGCATCCCGCCGCCGCCCTGGTAGTCAGAGCCCGCGGCACCGCCGCCCGTGGCGGGGCTCGCGAGCCGGTCCAGCCGGTCCTGGCAGCCCCGACGCCCCGCCCGCCCTCCGCCCGCAGCCTCTTACCGCGGGCCGTGGCGCACCGGCGGGTCGAGCGCGCAGGCTTGGGGGGAGATTCCCGGTCCTCCGTGGGGGAAATGCCCCTTGTCCAAGCCGGTCCTTGGCGCCCTAAAACAAGTAGCCCCAACGTGAGAGAAACAAAAGGTATTTGCTGACGTGGGCGTTGGACAGAAACGCCCGAGGGCTGAGGACACAATTAAAGGGGCAACGCACAGATTTCAGGCACCAACCAGCAGCTTCGCCCACTCCCCCAGCCCTTGCCTACACCCCGCTGCACCCTTCAGAGGCACGGGGGCGCCTGGATTCCGTAGCAGTTGGCTACGGAATCGTTTTTTAGTCAGGAGGTGAAATTTAAAATTGTACTTTACGTTGGGAAAAGCGCCTCCGGAGGGCAGAAGGGCTGGATTTCTAGGAAATGGGGAATTTGGTTTAGGAAAGAGGGAGGGACTTAGGCGTGTCTCACAATTACTGTATAAGTACATGTGACAGTATTGTACTTAAGTTTAGCAACGTCAAATGTAAGAGATTTCCACCGAATTTTTCCCTTTTTCGAAGCACTTATTTTAATCGGGGAAAACCCTTCTGAATCTCTACAGGTCACAAGCATTTTATTCAGATGAAAACGTAGAGTGACTGAGATAAGGGAAAATTATTCTTGGTTAAGTTCAGACAAAATAGAAAACTAGTAAAAATAGTAGGTTTTGTGTTTTCAAATAGAAAAATTTTATTGTACATCAAGCCTCTCTTCAGACATGTATGTCCCTAATATTTAGAGTACAAATAGGTTATATATTTGCTAAAATCTTAAATCACTTAATTTTCACTGTTAATACAGAAACATTAATTCTATAAACTAAATTAGTTTTCTAGTTCCTTATGCTGGGGGTAGGGGTTCAGGTACTGAAAAGTACTCTGATGTAGTAAAAGTGAAAAAAAAGACTAAATTTTTTTTATTTTGTTTTTCTATTTATAGATTCCTGTCTTGTGTCATAGTCCTATTGGACAAAGTTTATTCCTTTGGTTTCATTAACAATTAGTTATGTATTTTGAGGATCATACTGCTCTATGAGGAGGATACAGAATATTCACAACTGTCTCTTAATGTCACTTCTGGGTTACTGTAAGGGTGTTTTGCTATGTAGTCGCATTTCCTCACATTCCAAAAAGTAAATGGAAGAGAGGAAGGGAGGGAGGAAGGAAGGGAAGGAGGGAGGAAGGAAGGAAAAGAAAGAAGAAAGAAAGACAGACAACAAATGAAACAAAAAGAAAGAAAGCAGCGATAAAGGTAAAAGGAAACATGTTTGAAAATCACTAGGTATCAGGATCGGGAGTGTTGGATGTCCAAAGCTACTCTGCTAGCATCCCCATTGAGAATTCTGATGGAAAGACCTGTCCATTGTTATAGCAAAAGATTTTATTTTACACTTTGTTCATTAAAACATGCATAAGAGTTCCACAAACTTCCTCAAGAGAGCACATTAGGTCAGCGATGAGCTCTTTGTTGAAAGGAGGAAGTAATGGAAGTTTTTTTCCTCACCTTCCCAGTCCTAGCTTCTGAAACTCCCTTACATATTTGGAGAATTTCTTACATTATAATTAATTGGTAGGAGGTAGAATCTGCCTTCTGCAAAGAACCTGGAAATGCCAGTGACTTGCTTTCCCAGAATCTCTTGCGGTTAGGACCTCGGTCAAGGTCTACATTTGGTAATCAGATGCACCCACCAGGAACTTTGAAGAGGGAGCTATGGCACCAGAAAGCAGGAACCTCAAAGACTCTTTTCTGTCAGTGCAGCATGTCTCCAAGTGCCACAGAGGCAGTGCTGCTGCTAGTGACAGCATTCACTGTCCATTGCTAGTGCCATCCACGGTGCCAACTGCCATGTCTGTTTACTGAGAGCAGTATTGGCATCCTCACCAGGCCAGTTCTGTGGTATGACTTGGCTATGGTTTCTGCCTGTTGAACATAGGCTCTAACCCCTGTGCTCTGCTCTTCCTGTGGTTCTACGAAGTTTTAATACATTCATTTCTGCTTAAATCAGCCAAGGCCAGTCTCTGTTCATCTAAGAACAGTGAATGGTATCAAAAGTTAAGAAGCCATCTGAACTTGTGACCTGGAGCTTAATAGATAAAATTGTTTGAGATAAAAATGATGTCACCAGCCCTGACTAGCGTAGCTCAGTGGATTGAGCGCGGGCTGGGAACCAAACGGTCCCGGTTCGATTCCCAGTCAGGGCACATGCCTGGGTTGCGGGCCAGGTCCCCAGTGGGAGCCATGTGAGAGGCAACCATACATTGCTGTTTCTGTCCCTCTCTGTCTCCCTCCATTCCCCTCTCTCTAAAAATAAAAATAAAATCTTAAAAAAAAAAATGATGTCACCAATGCCGTATAGATGGGAATTAAAACCATGGAAATGGATACAATGTAAAGTGAGAAGGCTTAGAACCAAACTCAAGCAACTTCATCATCTATTGGCTGGGAAGAAGAAGGTGAAATTGGAAATAAGACCGAGAAGTAACTAGAGATGAAGGAAGAGAGCTGGGATAGTGTGGTGTTATAGAAACTAGAAGAAAGTGTTCATAATGGAAGAATTGGACAATAGTGTTAAATATTTCTCTTAACAGTCTCAGAGAACAATGTCTATCAGATTTAACAACTTGGAGATCATTAACTTCAGAGACCGTTATTAAACTTGAAAGAAGGGAGCAAAATTCAGATTAGGAGAATAAGTGGGGGGTGAAGAAATAGAGATGAGAATAGACAACTCATTTTAAGAGATATGGTTGTAAAGGGGATGTTTAAGTTACTATTGCCATGTAACAAACCAACCCAATCTTAATGGCATAAAACAAGAACTATTTTATTATGCTTATGGATTCCAAAGGTCAAGGATTTGACAAATCCCAGCAGGGATGATTTCTCTGTTTCACAATGTCTGGAGTCTCAGCTGGGGAGCTCCAATGGCTGGCAGGTAACTCGAACTCTAGGAATAGGAATCATCGGGAGGCTTTTTCACTCACAGATCTGGTACCAAGGGTACGGTCATTTGAAAAACGGGCTTAGTGCCCTGGTCAGGTAGCTCAGTTGGGTGGAGCATCATCCCCATACACGAGGGTTGCAGGTTCCATCCTCATCTGAGCACATAAAGGAGGCAACGGGATTATGCTTCTCTCTCTCCCCCTCTCCCATTGATAAATTTAGAAAAAAATAAATTTTTAAAAATGGGCTCAGCTGTGACTGTCACCTGGAATGCCTACACGTGGCCTCTCCTGTGGCTTGGGCTTCTTGCAGCATGGTGGCTGGGTTCTGAGAGGGGATGTCCCCAAGAGGCAATATATCAAGAGAACTGGGAAGGAGCTGCATGATCTTTTATACCCACCTACAGAAGTTGCATTGCCTCACTTGCCATATTCCACTGTGTAATCACAAGCCTACCACGATTCAAGCAGAAGGGCACATAGCTGCTATCTCTTAATGGGAAGAATATCAGAGAATTTTGAGTCATGTTCAAAAACTACTACAGGCAAAGACGATATTGGCTAGAAAGGGATATGGGTAAAAGATTTAAAAATGTTTAAATGCTAAGGGAAACCATGAAGATGAGAAGGAGATATTGAATATACAGAAGGAATAATTAATAGTGTCTGACCTTTTAAAAAATCCTTACCTGAGGGCATTTGTATTGGTTTTAGAGAGAGGAAGGAAGAGAGAGAAACATCAATCAGTTTCTTCCCATACTTTCCCTGACCAGGGATCAAACTTACAACCTTTTGGTATATGGGATGATGCTCCAACCAATTAAACTAATCCTCTCAATCAGGATGCCCAGAGGGCATAGAGGGCAACCTCATCAGGGAGAGGAAAGGTATAAACTAATCCTCTCAATCAGGACGCCCAGAGGGCGTAGAGGGCAACCTCATCAGGGAGAGGAAAGGTATGAATTAATGCTCTCAATCAGGACGCCCAGAGGGCATATAGGGCAACCTCATCAGGGAGAGGAAAGGTTTAGACTAATCCTCCCAATCAGGACGCCCGGAGGGCGTAGAAGGCAACTTCGTCAGGGGGAGGGAAAGTTTAAACTCTGGAGTGTGAGTGCGTGAGTGAGTGTCTTTGTTTGGCTCCACGGACATGAGTCTATGGAGTCTGAGTGAGCCCCAACCTGCGGTTCCTATGTCCTCGAGAGAGGGCAGGCCAGGCAGGTGAGCAAGTGAAACCCCACCCTTTGTCTGTCTGCGCCGTGCAGGAGGAAAATAGGAGAAGGACCTTTCACTGTTTTAGATGGTATGCTTCAGAATTTCAGTCAGTTTAGAGGGCAGGATCCCTCTGTAATCCCTGAGCAACTCAGCACTTTCTGTAGGTCAGAGTGGCCCATGTTTAGGGTAGGCTAGCCCCCTGAGGGAACACTGAGCTTAAGCACAAGTAGTCTCTGTGTGGCCATAAGTATGTGAGTGTAAATGTGTCTGTGTTCCTTTGTCTGTCTGTGTCGTAAGAGAAAACAAAAACCATATTGAGACTCAGACAGCGGTTTCCATAGCTCTTCTGTCTTCTCTCCTCAGATAAGGTATAATAGGGAGGCGGCTAAGCTTGGCTGGTTTCCTGGGCCAAAGCAAGGCCACCAAGGCTGATTTATGGCAGTTAATTTTAGCACACTGAGCAGATAGGGAAAAAAGCTAAACTGTTTTCCTGGACGTTTAGCAGAGAAATTGCTGAATATGTTGTGTGCTAAGGGAACAACCCCAAAACAGAACCCCTCGGAAAAGAAAAAGAAAGCAACAAATAACGGCGGGGGGGGGGGGGGGGCACCGGCTCCTGCGGACCAGGCTCCAGGCTGTGACGCCTGTGGGCACGCCCTGTTGATCTGCGCAGCTGCATGCAGGCCCCTGGGGGCTGTGTGCCCCGGCAGTGGGCGGATGCTTGCCCCGGATAGAAAGCACCAGGCCAACCTTTTGGGACTTCCAGCAAGATGGCGGCATAGGTGAATACGCCGTGCCTCCTCGCACAACAAAATAAGGAAAAAAACAGAAATTTACCCAACCAAAAACAGCCAGATCTGACAGAAAATCGAATTGAGAGTAAGCCCGACAACCAAGGAATTAAAGAAGATACATTCATCCAGTCTGGTGAGCCGGGAGGAGCAGGGCGGAGGGAGAGCACTCGGCGACCCCGTGGCGAGCTGGTGAGCAGACGGCAGGACCGCGGTTGAAGGGGCGGTTTCCGCGGGGCTGCAGCACACTGAGACAGGAGTGCCTGACCTAAGAGCGGCCAGCGCCCGGCTCATCCGGACCCACCGGGGTGGAGACTGGTGGACCGGGCAGGTCCGCATTCTTGGGCAGACTGACCGGGAGAGAAAGAAGGGCGCAACCCATGGGCGCAGATTGAGAGTACCTGTGGGGGTGGAGTCTGCAGCGAGAGGAACTACCAGCCTCACAGGAGAGTTCACTGGGGAGACCCACGGGGGATTGGAGCTGTGCAGCCCGTCCACCAACCCCAGAGAGACCCCCAGAGCCAGCACAGAGGGGCTGGAATTGCTTGTAGGAGGCAGTGTGGGTACGGAGAGCAGAGCAGGCGCCATTGTGCTCTCAGGTCCCGCCCCCACAGGCTACCTCACAACACAGCGATGGTGAGTTTCCCTGCCCAGGTGAACCCCAAGGCTCCGCCCTCCTTACAGTAACAGGCTCACCGAGGGAAATAAAATGGCCCAAAAAAAGGAACAGATCAAAGCTCCAGAACTAACCAACCAAGAGATAGCCAACCTATCAGATGCACAGTTTAAAACCCTAGTAATCAGGATGCTCACAGAATTCGACGAAAAATTATCGAAATTGCTTGAACAAATGAGGAGAGATCTGCAGGGAACCAATAGGGATAAGAAGGAAACTGGGACTCAAATAAACGGAGTGGACCAGCAGAAAGAAAAAAACATCCAACCAGAAAAGAATGAAGAAACAAGAATTCAAAAAACGGAGGAGGGACTCAGAAACCTCCAGGACATCTGTAAACGGCCCAACATATGGATCATAGGGCTGCCAGAAGGAGAAGAAGAAATCCAAGGAATTGAAAACTTATTTGAACACATAATGATGGAGAATTTCCCGAAGCTGGTGAAGGAAATAGACTTTCGGGAAGTCCAGGAAGCTCAGAGAGTCCCAAAGAAGTTGGACCCAAAGAGGA
>PVJI01026381.1:0-19068 GCA_004026765.1 Micronycteris hirsuta | reverse complement strand
TCAGCTACTGGGGAATTCAGATCAGTCACAGCCAAGACACTTGTGAGGTAAGCAAGCAAAATACAACCAGAGAAACAAAATAGAACCAGAGACATTGAAGTTTAGAACATTCTGGCAGTAACCAGAGGGGAAGGGGAAGGGGAGAAGGGGGACAAGGGTATTCATGAACTGCTATAAAGGACACATGGACAAAACCAAGGGGGAGGGGGGAAGCAAGGGAGGGAGGTGGGTTTGCCTGGGGTGGGGTGGGGGGAGGGTAAATGTGGACAAATGTAATTGAACAACAATAAAATAATTAAAAAAAAAACAAAACCCATGATACAGTGAAACCACAATGAGTGAACCACAATATAGCGAGGGATGACTGTAATAGCATAATCAATAAAATATAATTAAAAAAAGAAATTTATATAACAATAGGAAATGGTTTAAACATTTATAGAGTCTTTTTTGAGTGATTTAAGTATATATTATATCTCTCAGGGAATATTTAATCATTTTGTTTAAGACAGGTAGTTTTGCTCTTTTCTGTGTCAAATAAATGCTCAAAAGCCAGAACTCCTCAATGATGTGGAGGTTACAGATTATATAGGGCAAAATTACAGACATTGTGGATTAGAGCACTCAAAGTCATGCTGGGAAAGGGCAGGTCTTAAGAGAGTTGTGAGGTCTATTCCCTTACCCTCTGTCTGCTTTCATGGGAAGGTAGCCAGGAGGTCGTTCCAGCTTAGGGCTCAGAGGTGTGAAACATTACTTAGGTCCTGATGTTATTTCTACCTTGATAGAGGTCTGGACTTTGTGATCATTAGTCAGGTTCAGGCTACCATCTTCTGCTGCCTTGGGGTTGCTGATTATCCCAAGGAAAGGCTGGATCTCTGAGGAGTATATGTATAGAAATAAAAATATGATTTCTAGAGCTAGAATTTAAAACTAAATTTAATCAAAGTCATAAGGACCCTGAATTCTATTACTAAAAAGTTATAGGCCTGGGGCGTGACTACCCACCATGACTTGCCTAGTTAGAAATTTATGATCAGATCATCCTGTGAAGTTAATTTCCATAGAACCCCTTCCCTGCTTTTTTAAAATTCACAATAGTGAGTTTTCTATTATTGTGCCTAATTCATGACAAATTTTTTAAAACAGAAGCTATAAACTCTCTGTATCTTTATATGAATCTATATAGGTACATATATGCTATAAATGTGTGGTATTTTCTACCTTCAGATGGTATCACTAAAATTAATTTGTAAAATATCTCTATTTAATTGGCTTAAAGAACATTAAGCACTTATATAAATTAAGCATTCATAAGATTCCCAGATATAAAATAAATTGTTAACCCAAATGTTTTTCATGTTTATATGATCGACAATGTAAGAACACCCAAACCTGTAGAGAATTCTTATTAAAAAAATGATTTGAGCCAAACAGAAGATACACCTGGAAGCAAGATCTCAAAAGACAGAGAAATGCTTTAGAGAATAACAGTTTGCAGTTTCTTTTATGCTTTTGAGATTAAGGAAGGAACCTAAAGAAGATTCCATAAAGGTGGCAGAAAGAAAAGCAGATTGGATTAGAGGATAGTTAAGATTGTGTGCTCCCCTTTTTTTTTTTTTTCATTTATTTTCTTTTACTGTTGTTTAAGTTCAGTGAGGGTGGCCATGCTTTAGAAGGAATTGTCTACCAGGGTGGTCCTGTATTACAAGGAGGCGTCTGAAAAGAGGCATTTCAAATATTTGTTAACTTAGATGCACAGAAACAATGTTCAGGGCTTGCCTGAGGCAGATATAAGTCTTTACAGAAGAAGTTACTAGCCGCCATGACCTGCCCAGTTAGGAATTTCTGATCAGATCAGTCTGTGAGGTTAACTTCCAAAGAATGCACCTTTTATTTCATCCACATGATCTAGGATTAATCATCAGTAAATAAAGTCTAGTTATATTTGTTGGTTTGATTAACATAGGCATGTCTTTAAAGTTATCAGAATTAAATATAATGCTTTTATCCTATGTAGGTTTACTACAAATGAAGTAAGTTCATGTTATCTTTTAACAAATTTGCCAGTAAAAACAGCAGTAGCTGTAGATGATGGTTCTCCTTGTAATAGGACACAGTTGGAAATCTTGGCTATATCCCCAGGGCTTTGACAAGGATGTGAAATTTGAGAGACCGGTACATAGGCTCAGACAGCTTTATGGAACTGCTGGAAACTTCGCTTGGTTTTCTGACCTCACAGGCACTTAAGCTTTCCATCTGAGATTCTTTATAAAACATCTAGCAAAGCAGTCTTAAAAATAGTTTACATGGTCAAGTATTATTCTTGCTATACTTATTTAAATAATCATGCCAAGTTTAATGCAAACAAATTAGTTTTAGCATGATTATCTCTGGTAAAATATTGGGTAAGGTAATTATACAGAGAAAAAGTATGTTTGCATTTTTGAATATATTAAGTTCTAATCATGTTCATTCTCTTTGAGCTTTTGTTATATGCCTGTAAACTGGACTAGATCCTCATTTCTAGTTTTCTCAAAATATCTGACTTCATTTCTCCTGATAAACATGTCCAATTTTCTCCCACTCTTCTAATTTGACATCACTAAAAACAAAATTGCCCTTTGAAAGGGCTACATCAGTTCCTACTCAATACCCAGAGGGCAGCCAAACATCAGTGACTTGAACCTTGAATATTAAAAAAGGCTCAATCTGACATCTGCTTCTGTGCAAATGCTAGAGAACTTCAAATCCAATTGAACAGGAAGAAAAAAGTAACTAGTATCGAGGTAGACTGCTTCTCGCAAGACACCACATTAACACTTCATACTTTAAACATGGAATCCTTTTTTTTTTTCTTTATTTCTGTTACTCTGGCATTAATCTGGAAAGATAACGCCATCATTCATACCAACTAGGCCATTGCTAAAGCGGGTAAGCTCTAAAATTTAGAACATATTATTTCAGGAAAGGAGAACATCTGACCCTTTGCTTGAGTGGGCAAATGTAACAATCCCTGCAAATGAAAACATTTAACAGTGCCACCTTAATGGAAGTGGTTCGTGTCTGACAGGACTTATCTTTGTCTGTAGTGGATATCATTCTGCTTGGATCTATAAATGCCTAGATGGCTAGCAGTGCCTCTTAGGTTATCTAATTTTGCCACTAACTGTTCTCAAACAAACTGGGACACCTCACTGATCAATCCTTTTAAATTTACATTGTTGAGTTAGAAAGTACCTACCAGGAGGCTTTCATGATTCAAGATTCATTTCCTTTGGAAGGTTTCTACTTTACTGGTTAGGAGTAGATACAAATGAGGCTATAACCTGGAACCTCTCCTGTGCTCTTAAACATGTTGCAGAATTTGATGCTAAAGCAACAACTACATACAAAAAATTCTTAGACTCGCTGCTCACAGCCTCAGCAGTTCTGGACAGGGTCTCAGTCATACAGAAAATAGAGCGGGCTGAGGGAGGCTGGGGCTCAGTGACAGACCTTGCAAATGTTTCTTCTCAAGCTCAGTCTCAGAACACAAACGATCACAGTTTTCCTTCACATGGGAAGGAATAACATTTAGTTTCTTTATGCTGCCAGAGGGTTATCATTATCATATCTGGTCAGAAGGAATTTGGACATGAGGCAGGTTTCACATGTAATAGTACTTTAAATTGATGACATCATGATAATACTGGAAACTGAAAAGCAGGTTAGCACTGATTTGAATGCAATGGTAACACACATGACCAACCAGGGCTAATTAATAAATCCAGTAAATATACAAGGGCCTGCCAGACTGTAAACTTCTTAGGAATAAATTGGGCAGGAGCCACTCAGGATATTCTATAAGTGACTAAAAATAAACTGCTGTCACTATGAACTCATAGGACCAAACAAAAAGCCCAGCATTTGGTTGGTTACTTGGATTTTGGAAAATATGAATTCCACACTTGAGAGCATTGCTAACTCAATTAAAGTAAGGCTACCTGAAGAAAAGCTGTGCTTTAGTGGGGACCAGGGCAAAAGCAGACCATATTGGAATTACCAAAAGTGGTAGCACTCTCAGCAACTTTGATCCCTTACAATCCCCACTCAGATGTGGTTTTGGAAGTATCTGTTGCCTGTGCTCATGTAGACTGGTGCTTATGTCAAAGCCATGAGTGCCTCCCAGCAGCAACCATTAGGGTTTTGGATTAGAAGATTTCCAGATGATGCTGCCCTTATATACATTATTTAAGAGAAAATTAGTCTGCTATTGAGAATTAATTCAGACCACCTCAATGACTGAAGGACATAAAACAATTATAAAACCTGTGATACCCATAGTGTCTTGAATGTTTTCAGAGAAACACTCTAATAAAGATGCAGTTCCCAGTTAGTTCCATAATATAATTAAAATGGTTCACACAGGAGCATGCAAGGAGGCATCCACCATATCCATGAGCAAGCAGCCTCTTTTCGTTGAGGGGAGACTCTAGAGCCACCTGAGGAGCAGCCAGAACTGATTGCCACATGGATAGTGACCTACGAACAGCTCTCAGTTGAACAACAAAGAGCTGCTTTGTTTACTGATGGCAGAACCAGAGTAAATGACCAGTAACCTGTTTGGAAAACTGCTGCTTAAGGACTAATGAGAGGATAAGCCATTTGCCTATTGAAAGCCCTAACATAATCATAGGGGCTATTGCTGCCAGGAGCAGAGCTGGGAAAATCTGGACTGCCTTGCTAGACCAGACCAGGGACCAGCACTGTCTCTCCACTGAAAGACCTTTAAATATCTTGATGGCTGAAAGTCCAGAAGTCCCCAAATGGGGACTGACAGTTGCTGCTTTCAAGCTGTCAACTCACAAAAATTTTGTGGTGGGATGGGGGCTTCCTCCAAGCCAGAGGCTAAACAGAATGTTGTAAACTGCTTCTAGGAGTTCTCTAGGGCTGGAGAACTTCCATGCTCTAAGGCATCGCACATGGCACCTCTTGCAGATGCATGAATCTCATAGGGCAGGGTGCTGGGGAGACAGTCACAGGCTGTTGTCTGGAGAGGCCAAGTACTACAGCTCTTTTTTCGGGGGCAAGGCATATCCCCAATGTAAAGCCCTAACCTACATATATGGCGATTCTACCCCGAAGGCTGAGGTGGGAAAATATTGATTGACTTCCCCAGGTAAGCCATAATGGAAACCACCATGGTTTCCTTCACTGAGAAACACCTGGACCCCTTGGTAGCTAGAGAAGCCAGGGACATAATGACAAAAGAAGTCCAAATAAGGACTGAGTGATCATCTCTGCTTAATAGCTATTGCCTCATAAAGATTTGTGTGAGGGGTGGGGGCATCCTATACTCTGAGGATTTTGGAGGTGTTGAGAACCATCCTGCAGAGCCTCCCAGATCTGGATACCCCGGACCAGCAGACAGAATGCCTGTTGCACACGTGTAGGTCGCACAAATTGGGGGAAACCAAGAAATAGACACAAGGCAGGTGTCTTGTTTTTAGGCCAAGTTTTAGGATTTAGTTCTTGGCGTAACAGGGCATGTCTTATTTAAAGACCTGATATACACATATGCAGATTTCCCTAGTGAAGGCTGGGCTGGGGAAATCTGGATTGGCTTTTCAGGGCAAAGTACAGAGGGAATGGCCATGATTTCTTACAGTGAGAGACACCTGAACCACCTGATATCTGGAGAAGCTGGGATCCCATGCAGAAGTCCAAATAAGGACTGAGTGACCATTTCTGTATTATAGCTGTGCCTCATAAGAAATTTTGGGAAGGGTGGAGGCTTCCTATGGGCTGGGAGTTTTGCAGGCAGTTGGAAAATGCCCTAAGGAGCCTCCCAGACATGGAATGCTTTTATTTTCCCGGTTTGGTAGACAGAGCACCTATTGGGCATGCACAGGACATATAGGTTTAGAGCACCAGGCTAGTGTCAGGGAGGCCTGGTACCAACAGCTGGTTCTAGGAGGAACAAGCAATATACCTAATTAAAAGCCCTAATATGTGCTAATATACCTATATGTGCTATTTTCCCCTGAAGCCTGAGCTGAGAAAATCAGGACTACTTTACCTTGGCCAGACTGGGCAGGGCCAGCTACTGTTTCTTCCAATGAGAGATACTTGCACATCTTGATGTCTGGAAAGCCAGGGACACCATTAGGCATCAAGTCCAAACGAGGACTAATTGACTATCACTGCATTCAAGCTGTTACCTCACAACAATTTTATGAAGGAGGAGGGGCCCCTCCATGCTGGGTGCTAAGCGGGAAGGTAGGAACTTCTTCCAGGAGCTCAAAAGGCGTATCAAAACCCTGATGCCCTTCGGACATCAGACTTGTCACCTATTGAAAATGTCCAGGCCTTATAGCACAGGGACAACTGAAACTCAGCCAGAGGCTGGTATCTGGAGAGGTCGAAGTGGGAGGCAGTTGGATTTCTCGATAGCTGGAGAAACCCAGGACCCAGTCAGTTAGCAACTTTAAATAAGCTGACCATGGTAGCTATAAAGCTGCAGTCTCACAAAAATTTATGGAAAGAGTGGGGCATTGTACATGCTGGGGGTTATGTAGGGATTGGAAGCTGCCCTGAGAAGCATCCCAGGTCTGGAGGGCCCTGAATTCCTTAGACCGGTGGACAACGGGCTGACTGAATAAGTGCGTGGGCCTCACAGATGCAGTGCGCCAAGAACCAGGCAAGAGGCTGGTGTCTAGAAAGGCCAAGCATCAGCAAATATGTTTTGAGGGACAAAGCATCTGTCTAATTGAAAAGACTCAACTACCCACACGTGATTTTCCACCATGAAAGCTAAGCTGGGAAAATATGGGCTGTCTTATCAGGTTGAGGACCGGCAGAGCCAGTCAACATCCCCTGTAGTCAGAGGTCCCTGTACCTCTTGCTGGATGGAGAAGGCCGGGGCCCCATCAAACAGTATGCCCAAATAGCAATGCCATGGCATCTTTAAAGCTACTGCCTGATAAGGATTGTCAAGAGCGTTGGGAGCATCCTAAATGTGGGGGCTTATGCAGGGGTCAGGAACCACTGAGGAATCTCCCAGACCCACAGGGACCTGGACACCCCAGGCTGGCAGGTGGGGTGCCTGTTGCCCATGTGTGGGTTGTACAGGCCCGGGCACTAAGAACTAGATAGCAGGTAGATGTCAGAGAGGCCAGGTTTTAGAATTCAATTCTATGCGTAACAAGGTATATGTGTTATTAAAAGCACTTACCTACCATATGAGCATTTCCTTCTAGAAGTCTAAGCTAGGAATATCTGGAGAAGCTGGGATTAATTCAAGCCTGGCAGGGCTGGACAATGTTCCCTCCAATGAAAGACACCGGGACCTCTTGGTGGTTGGAGAAGCCCAGGATTCTGTGAGTTAGGAAGTCTAAATAAAGTCAAAATATTGTCTTCTTTACAATCACTGCTTCACAAAGACTTTGGGAGTAGTGGGGCATTTTTATGCTGGGAATTGTGTAGAGGTTTGGGAACTGCTGTGAAAAAGCTCCAGACATGGAGGGCTCTGGCTTCCCTAGGCCAACAGACAAGGTGTCTAACATGCCCACGTGGGCTGGGCAGGGCCAGGGCACCAAGGATGGACACAGGGTTTCAGGATCTGGTTGTTAGAGGAACAACTCATACACCAAATTAAAAGCACCTATCTACTCCTGTGTGCTATTTCCCCTGAAGGCGGACCTGGGAAAAACTGGACTACCCTACCAGGACCAGCCTTGACTGGGTATCCAAAGTTCCCACCAGTGGGAGACACCTGGATATCTGTTACCTGTGGAAGCCATTAGACTGAAAGTTTAAATAAGGACTGACTGACTCACCAGGATTTCAGAAAGGATAGGGGCATTTTACCAGTTGAGATTATACAGGGGGTTGGGAACCACCCTGGAGAGCCTCCTAGGCCTAGAGGACACTGGATTCCCCAGGCTGGTAGACAGGCTGCCCATTGTGTAAGTTTGGGCTGAGCAGGTCTAGGACACCAAACACCAGGTACCAGGCAGTTTGGGTTTTAAGATTTAGTAAAAAGGCGTATGTTTTATTAAATGCCCTAAACTAACCACATGTGTGATTCCCCTCTGAAGGCTGAGCTGGGAAATTCTGGACTGCCTTATCAGGGACAGCCTGGCAAACTGGCTGCTTTTTCCCCATTGAGAGACACCTGGTCATCTTGATGTCTGGAAAGCCAAAAGCTCCATTAGGCAGCAAGTCCAAATGAGGTCTGACTGGCTGTTGCTACTTTAGAGCTGCTGCCTCACAGCAATTTCCTGGACAGGTAGGGGATCTCCTCATTGGGGTTTGGGAATTGCCCTGAGGAGCTCCCAAGTCCTCGAGGACTCCAGTGGCCCTGGTTGGCAGGGAAGGTGTCTATAGCTCATGAGCATTTTGTGCAGGTCCAGGACACAGGGTAACAGGCAGATGTTAGGGGAGGCCATGTCCCAGGAGCTGGCTCATTGACAGGCTTCTCCAGTCATTAAAGACATGCAGGTGTCTTTTACTGGAGAAAACTGTGGCCAGCCCTCCTAGTCTTTCCCTGGCAAGCCAGTCCACATTTTTGCACTCCAGCCTTAAGGGCTTGTGTGGTGAGGGCTTTTAATTTGTCATATTTCTTATCCCTTTCAAGAACCAGGTCCTGGGCACTGGCATCTTCCTGTTGCCTGGTCCCTGGTGCTTTGAACCTGTGCAGCCTTCACATGCTCAATAAGCACCTTGTTCTCAGCCTTGGCAGCTGGGGGCCACCAGGCCATGGGGTGGGAGGTGTCTAAACCCCCTGCATTGCCTCCAGTGCAGAGGGAGTGCCTACTCCTACTGAAAGTCTTTGTGAAAAAGGAGTTTTAAAAAAGGCATAATTGGTCTTCATTTGAACTGGCTGCATCATGAGGTCCTGAGCTTCTGCCTTCAAGACTTCTTGGTGTAAGTGGAGGTCACTATGGTAATTGCAATGAACACCTGATATTTATGACAATCTAGTTTGAATTGATAGCAACATAACTTCAACAGCATAACAAAATGCTGCTCCTGACACGTATTCCCCTAGTTTTAACATTGTCAAAAATTACATCTCTATTCATTATGTACCTAAAACATATGTTCATAATTTTTTATGAATTTGTTTTTTAAATAATATTGGAAATAAAGAGTGGAGTTACATTACCAAAATACAATAATGTTGCCTTGGGCTTGGTTCTCTTTTCTTGATTGTTATACTCTTCAGATTGGATAATTTCAATGGTCCTACATCCAAATTTGCTGACTCTTTTTTCTATCTGCTCCAGTCTGATGTGGAAGCCCTCTAACAAATATTTTATTTTAGTTATCATACTCTTCACCTCCAGAATTTCTGTTTAGTTCCTTTAGTTATATTGATATAACTCTTTTATTTCAATGTTCAGACATTATTTTCCTGGTTTCCCATTCAGACAGTTGATTTAAAGTCTCTGTAGTTATTCCAAAGTCTGTGCTTCCTCAAGGATAGTTTCTGTCAATTTATTACTACTTTATTTTCTGCAAATGGATGTATTTTCTTGTTTTGTATGCCTTATAATTATTATGGTGAAATATGGGCATTTGAGTATTATATATGGTAACTCTGATCATTAGATTCTTCCTCTTCCCCACAATTGATGTTGTTTTTTTTTAATTGTTGGCTGCAGTATTTTTCTATTTTTTAGTGACTCTTCCGAAGTATTTTTTAAAATATTGTATCTTTTGTCTTGTGTGGTCACTGAATCCTTTGTTTTTTTAGCTTGTGTTCAGCTAATGTTTTAACATATTTCCACTTTAAAGTGGTGCTTTCCTGTTTCCATCTTTTGTTTAATTGCTGTAAATCTTGAACTCTTTCAGCAATACTTTCTGCTTGTTTTTCAATATTTTTTTATGGAGGGACATGAGTTTGGAACTGCTTATTTTACTATTTTCTCTAATGGAAGTTTCTTAATCAAATAAGCACCGACCCTGTGTCTTAAGGCACATTGGGAAAGGATGGAGCTTAAATTCTGATGAACTAGGCCCAGTGCGGACACACAAGTATATGCTTAAATCAGTCTGTTCCTGTTCAGTCATAGTGACTCCAGGAACATTTAAAGAACGTTATTATTTATTTATTTATTTATTTATTTTAGACAGTGGCAAAGGGAGGGAGAAAGAGAGGAAAAGGAACATCAATGTGTGGTTGCCTCTGATGTGCCTCCTACTGGGGACCTAGCCCACAACCCAGGCATGTGCTCTGACTGGGAATTGAACTGGTGACCCTTTGGTTCCCAGGCTGCTGTTCAATCAATGAAGCCACACCATCCAGGGCACATTTAAAAAATTTTACACCTGGTGTAGTGGAATGAAGAGAGTAACTCATGAAGAATAAAAGAATCCATGCTTTTGTAGCATGTATGATATGCTAATAAGAAATTAAGACAATATTATGACTAAGATTTCTTCCATATCTTTTGGTTTATGTTTACATTTCTGGGACCTAGAATTTTACAATTTGACATGTAACTTTTCAGCCTGCCTTTTTATCAAGTTATTAATATGTAACCCTGTTGTATGTATTTTTGTTTAAACAGGAAAACCACCAACAAAGAACACACAAATATAAAAATGAAAACAAAAACAAAATCAAACAACCCCCTCCCCCAATACATGGGACTAAATAGACCATGAAGAACATACTTGTTTATACAGCTGAAACAGTTATTGATTTTTGGGGTTGCAAATAAGAGCACTCACAAATATGGAATCCATAAATAATGACAATTAATGGGATATCTTTGGAAACATTGACTTTCTAAAAACAAAGGAGTAAAAAGCAAGGAAAAGTTCCTTATGGAATGATGTAACTAATTGTTGATACTTATCACTTTATATTTATAATATTGAAAATAACATTAAATACACTGGATTAATCTTAATCTATAATTAATTTCATACTATTTATAATTAAGGTATTTGATTCTTTTAGGTCATGGAAGTCGTTTGGTACATGTGCATATGTTCCTGTTGAATACCTGTTGTGTCATTTTCTTTGCTGGAAATGGTACATACTGACAAGCTAGTGAAAACTACAGGGATGCTTCCCGATGGTACTTCCTCTGCTTATAGCCACTTAACATTATTGCCTACTGGAGGCTCACATAAATCAGGGTGTTTAAGGATTTTTAGGTGCAAATAACAAAAACCACTTAAGATCAACTATATCAATTAGCTTTTGCTGTGTAATAAACCACCTTTAAACATGATGTCTTAAAAGAAGAAACAGTTATTTAGGTCATGACTTAGAGGCATGGCTAGAATTGGTAACACTGACTAAGCAAAAGAAAGTTAGCTCACAACAACATTACTAAGTAGTTTAGAGAATAAGGTAGACATAACCAGGTATAATTGGACTGAATAAAAGATGGGTTGAATAGCCAAAATAGCAATTAAAAATACACCACAAACTCAGTTCAGTGACAGCGTCACTGTTGCTGACCACTAAATGCTGAAGCCAGGATTACTTTCACTGATGGCCCTTAATATTGCCACAACTTGATGGCAAGTACCATCCCATTAAAACAGGAAAATACTGTCAACCTTGATTTTGCAACTACCAGAATGAAGGTTTTACTGGCCTCACTCTGATGAGCACGTCACGCTGCTGAATTGAGACCACTCACCCATGCCTTGGGTGCAAGGAAAGTTGGAAAAGTGATTATCTAGCTTTTTTTTTTTTCTTTGTGATGGGGAATGACTGCTATATCCCAACAAGACTACAGGTGGGAAGTTATCAAATGTACAAAAAGTGTTCAATTCGGCCTCTGAATGGGCAAAAGAAAAAAAATGTGAGTACCCAACACATATAATCTTACAAATAGAAAGGGACTAATCTAAAATGTTCTGTCCCAAGGTTTGTTGGTTTATTAGTTTGTTTTTAATTTTGAAAATCATCACCCCCATTCTGCTCAAAAGATAGCTGAAGGTCATCTTCAAGCTGACCACTGCATTTCTTAGATTCAAAGAGAAATAGACCAAACTCCACCCTTTCCCCATTTAAAGGAAAGAATTGTAAAGCAGTTGTGTAAATGAGAGGTGGTACCCTACTATCCAGCATCCCCCTCCAAATGGAATGGAAGGTAAAGCAGTGAGGTAGGTAGAGAGACGTGAACAGCTTCTACCCACGAGCAATCCTGTTTGCCTCCACTCACATGTGCATGGATTATACCCAGCATCTGTGCCATCAAAAGAATTTCAGGATTGAATTAATTTGCAATGTTTACTTTCTATGCTTCCATATCTTTTAGTAAGCATTCATAATACAATCTTTTCTATCTCCTTTTAAAAATCTCCTTTTATTTTCAAGTATATTTTCTCTTAATATGCTATAACATATTTCCATTACTAGGTAAAATTTTTTTCTTGTTCTAGGGAACTCAACTATTTTTGAAGTGAAAGCTTTCTGATCTTTTAAGAGCCTTTTTGCCCCAGTTGGTGGGGCTCAGTGGATTGAAGGCTGGCCTGTGAACCCAAGGGTTGCTGGTTCAATTCCCAGTCAGGGTACACATCTGGGTTGTAGGCCAGGTCCCCAGTAGGGGGCACACAAGAGGCAACCACACATTGATGTTCCTCTCTCTCTCCTCCCTCTCTAGAATTAAACAAATAAACAAATAAAATATTTTTAAAAGAGCCTTTTCTCTACTTGGAACCCTTCTTTATTTTGTCAACATCTCTAAATTTGGAACTATACTGTGAATTTCCAAGTACATCTCCTTGTTCATCCCATTTACATAAGTATAAATAAGTGAGGCTACTTGAAAAGAGAACTGGACATCTGGGAATAAAATAACACTTTTCGGCTATGTTTTTCATTTTGATCATGAGGAATGAGCCATTCAGCTATCTTAGTATCTGGATAAATTTGGACCATGTTCAGGAAAAAAGCATAATGATTATAGGTATTATCTTCCCAGTGGTTGAGATAAAGTCACCTGGAAATGGGATGCAGCTGGATACATAGAGCTCCCTTGGGTTCTCTCTCATCATCCATGCTTGTAAGAATGTGTGTCTTTGCATGCTTTTGCACACATGGACATGTTTCAATTTAAGTGACAGGAATAATAAGAATCTATTTTCTATAATATATAGAATATAAGATATTATGTAACTCTCTAGCTAAGGCATTCAATAACTTAGCCACCAAACAATCTCATCCAAACATCTGGAATGATTGACAGGAGAGAAGAAGAAGCATGAAGGACAGAATACAATAACCCTTGCCTGTGCAGGCTGAGATGGGGCAGGGCAGCACCCGTACCATCTCTCATGGTAGTGTCAGAGGCATGCTGGCACTCGAGTGGGTTGCTGTTAGGTTACTCCTGAGGTTCTCAACCTAGGATGGTTCTCCCTCATCCACCCTCCACCCCCACCCAGGAAACACTTGCAGTATCTGAAGACATGGTTAGTTGTCATGACTGGAGAGGGGGTGTTAGTGGCTTCTGGTGAGTGGAGGCCAGGGATGCTGCTAAGCATCCTGCAAAAAACAGAACAAATGTACCCCAACACAAAATTATCCAGCCTCCAATGTCCATAGTGTCAAGGTTGATAAAAAACTGGGAATATTGGTTAAAAGAGTTATTACAAACTTTGTGAAAGGAGCAATGGGTATAATCAAGGGTGGGAAATGAGGATGAACAGCAGGAAAATGGTGTGTCTGCCACAATGCCCACACATATTCTGAGTGTTTGATTCATGGACAAAAAAATGGATCAGAGCAGAAAATACAGATTCTAGAACACTAATCCCTCTCTCAGTTTAACAGGTCAAGCAAGCAAGTGGTCCTTTTTCAGAGGAACATTTGAAGGAGGCTAAACCTCTGAATTGATACATCCTATACTGAAATAAAATGTAACATTAACATATGAGAGCCTGGGAAGTGCAATGAGTAACATGGGCTAGGAAAAAGAAAGCGATGTCCCAAATAAGAATGTATGGGGGGTGGGTGCTGATCAGTTGTTCTGTTTTACATTCTGGCTTGGGTTTCGTTAGTGAGGAGGAACTGGAGTTTTATGAGAAGTCACTATGTGGAATTCATTGTTATTCTATATGATTTATTCTAGCCCAAATGGATGAGTTTAACTTAGGTATTTTATGTTGTAGACATCGAGTTCTGAGGTGGGGACTCCCACAGGTGCAGTCTCCCCCAGGCGTGGTCAGTTAGAGCAGCAGTCCCCAACATTTTTGGCACCAGGGTCAGTTTCATGGAAGACAAGTTTTCCAAGGCCTGGGGGGTCGGGGGAATGGTTTTGGGATGATTCAAGTGCATTACATGTATTGTGCACTTTATTTCTATTATATATCACATTGTAATATATGATGAAATAATTATACAACTCACCACAATGCAGAATCAGAGGGAGCCCTGAGCTTGTTTTCCTGCAACCAGGTGGTACTGCCTGGGGGTGATGGGAGACAGCGACACACAAAGTGTGTTGCTTATGTCCAGTCTACTCCAGTTTTGGTTGCTGTCACTGCAAAAAGCCCTGCCTCACAGATAGGATGTTGGAAATGGACACAGGCTTTTCAAGGTTTTTTTGACAATCTCAGGATATTCTGCCTTGGCTCTAATCCAGAATGGATGGAGATTTGAAGTTGCCTCAAACATACTTGTTTGTCCATTGTTATTTGTGATATCAAGCATTTGATCCTCTCCCAGCAGGGACAAAGTCGATTCACCTGGCTTATTCACAAATGGGTCGCAGATCAGTCTTTCCCAGTTCAGGGTCTTTTGTGGTTGGGAAGTAATGCTCAAACTCTTTTAAAAGCTGTGATAGGTGGTCATGCAGCACCTGAGAGAAAGAAGGCCCTCACTCAATCTCTTCCAAAATTTCTGCTAATGTTTGAAACATGTCAAAATACCCAGTGTTCACTCATTGCTCCCATAATTCTAGTTTGGCTTTGAATGCAGTCCCTTTATCTGCCAACTTGAACACAGTTGTTCTTCCCTAAAGTGACAGATTGAGTTTGTTGAGCAAGTTGACTGTGTCACACAAGTAAGCAAATTTTGCGACCCATTCTGCGTCACTGAAATGTGCTGCCAGTAGTGACTGTTTTTATAAAAGAAATATCTGGAGTGGCTCTTGTAACTCAAAAATTCTGACCAGTGATCTACCTTTAGAAAGTGATCTCTCTCCCATGTGTAAGAGAAGACACATGTGCTCTGCCTCCCTGTCTTCACAGAGCTGTGCGAACAGACCTGAGTTAGGGACATGTACTTTAATGTGGTTCATAATTTTAACCACATCCTGCAAAATGTTACATTCAGGTGACATTTTTAGGCCAGCCAGCATTTCTCTGTGGATGACACAGAGTGTAGACTCACATTCAGAAGCAATCTCTTTGACCCGAGTAGTGAAACCAAAAAGCCGTCCAGCCATGGCAGCTGCGCCGTCCATGCACATACTGACACAAAGTGACCAATTCAGTTTTACTGATATGTAATCACTCAAAGACTTGAAGAGTTTTGCAGCTTTGGTGTTGGTTGGAAACAAAATATCGTATCCTCATGCACATTCTCCTGAAAAATACATTGCACAAAACGAGCATTGGTACCTTACTTTCCACATCGTTAGACTTACCAACCTGGATTGTGTACCTGGGTGACTATTAATCCTCTCTAACGATTGTGCTTCAATATCCTCTGCTATTTCATCAATTTGTCTAGTTATGGTGCTAACTGAAAGAGGAACACTTGCCACCTTTTGAACTTCAGCCTGTCCTAAAAGTTCACAACAAAGGTCCTTAGCAGCAGGCAGGATCAACTCTTCACCAATAGCAAAAGGCTTTTAGCTTTAGCAATGTGGTTAGCCACTAAGAATGATGCTCTCAATGCAGACACATTTGATGAAGTGGTGCCCTTCAATAACTGCTTCTGTTCTTCATGTTCACTTTTTTTTTTTAACTCCAAAGGCTTGTCTTTTAATTCAGGGTGCTTGGTCTCCAGGTGGCAAAGCAATTTTAAAGCATTCATGGTTTCATTGGATAGCCAGTTGCCACATATTATATAAAGCAGGTTTGGAGAATGTGAATCACCTGTTGCAATGAACCCATATTTAAGTAGGACTCTTGGTATTTTCTTTTAAATGCAGCTTTCTTTTTGTTGGCAGTCTTAGAGTCTTCTGCTGTCTCATCATTGGGTCTTCTCTCTTTTCAAAGAAGTTCTTCAGCAACATTTGTTTTTTACTCATTTTGGCTAGTGTCAGCTCATGGGCTTACCAAGACTGTGACTGAGCCAAGTGCACAGTGCAGGAAAGAGGCACAGACGGAGTGGTAAATAAAACAATGGACAGGCCATGCACAGACTAAAATAAGTGTTGGGTTCTGACTTAAAGCCTGCCACCAGATGCAGTTGTGCAATGGAAGTACATCAACTCACTTGCCACTATAAAGCCTGCCACCAGGTGTGGCTTAATTTTCAGGTGTTATTCACTGATAAGGTTTTGATATGAGTCTGAAAACAATTGATGGTCTCTGTGCAGTCAGACCTCTCTGCTAATGATAATCTGTATTTGCAGCCGCTCCCCAGTACTAGCATCACCACCTCAGCTCCACATCAGATCATGAGGTATTAGATTCTCTGAAGGAGCGTGCAAACTACATCCCTTGCACGCACAGTTCTCATTAGGGTTCACCCTCCTGTGAGGATCTCATGCTGTTGCCGATCCGACAGGAGACAGAGCTCACGTGATGATGTGAGCAATGGGGAGCAGCTGTAAACACAGATGAAGCTTCACTTCTTTGCCCACTGCTCGCCTCCTGCTGTGGCCCAGGTGGTTGGGGACCCCTTACTTAGAACCTAAAGTAGGTAAGTCTCATGGTTGAAATGATTAAGCCAGTAACTCTTTATCACCAGGCTTTCAACCGTTTGGCTGAGTTACATGTTTCATGACTGTGCCAACCAATAACCCTATCTCACGTGAGGAATAATAATTGAAAATGTGAGGCACAATTACTTCAAATTACATCGTGTTCTTTGAAGTATAACTTCACTGACCATTTTTTCTTTAAAATAAAACAACAAATTCATTGGGCTGCATGTTGAAGTGATTTGACTATGATACATGCTCTGGGGGTTTCTAATCTTCCTCACTGAAAAATAAATTTGAGAAGAAAAGCTCATCCTGCAGATTTTTTAAACTGTAAAGCTCTCATCCCTTTACAACTTAGGTTTCTATGTCCCAGAAGATTTCATCCATAGATGCTGCAAAAACAGAGTTTCAGACATTGGTATGAGCAGTTGTGGATTGGAAGAGGATGTTGCAGAAAGCCAGGGGAAAGAGGGTTAGGGGAGTAGATTTGGAGGAAGGAAAGTGAGCACCTGTTCTAGAGAAGTGGGTGTGGGTGTGCTACCTCAGGCAGTTTGTTGGCCATGGTCACATCCTGAATACCTGGCATCCTGATTGTGTTGCTCCTCCAGGGGTGCTTCTGCATGTGTTGTCAAAGAAATTTATAGATGGTTCCTAAGGAAAGGAAAAGAAGCTGCATGTCTGGATTGGGGCAGTGTCAGGGTGGAGGCAAGTACTGGTTCTGAGTGTAACGGGCACATCCTTAGGAGGTTTCCCAGGCTGAGCACTTACAGAACCAAGCCACCCATCAGGATGGGTAAACCATATTTAAAAGTGCTTAAAAACTCAAAGTGCAGATTGGCTGCAATGGTCTGAGGAGAGCTGAAAGGTCCAGGTGCCTGTGGTTCTGCAGTAGTGGGCAAAGGCAGTATCCTTAGTGTCAGTTGCTGGGAGCCAAGAATTGGGCACCTGGAGTCCCCTAGTTTTGGAAAGGAGGGAGAGAGGGACTGAAAAGAACAGCTTCCCTTTTTGTTCGGTAGGAACGGGAGCAGTCACCTTGGTCCCTTATATTAGGTAAAACAGAAATTTAACAGGCATTTTGTGATAATCAAGAGAAAAATTGTGGGGTTCACTAGTGATCCTGCATGTTCACAGCTTCCTATCTTCTCCCCATTGTGGACAAAGCATTCACATCAGGTCAGAATAAGTAAGAATGTTGACTTCTGAACTTGTGTCTGCTGGTGTTGACATGCATGTGGTAATTAACTCCAACTTAGTTAAAAAATATATAAAATCAGGTGGACAGTAGGAAAGACCATTGTTTTAATAGTGTCTATGCAGACATATCAAATCTGCAGTTATTTGTTCAATATACAGATGTTTTAGAAATGAGAAACAATTATAAAACTGGCACATTTTATAAACTACAAAATGACAATGGTCAGACAACTTAAAGTGGTCATTTTTCTTCAATTTTCAGAAATGGTATTTTTCATTATGGAGTGATAAAACAGACTTCCTCTCACTGTTCAACTTTAGAAATTATTATTTTCTGAAATGTTAATATAAAAATAATTTGAGGTCCTAGATATGTTTTTAGCATAGTTTAAAATAACAAGAAATGGTTTGAAAATTGCTTCATATATTTCAGATTATAAAATTAAATTTCCTCTGAAGATTGAAGCTGAATTTGAATTTCTTGGGGTATTATGAACACATTCTAAAAGGGCAACACTTAAAGGCATTATTAGTAATCATCAGCTGTATAATTTCATGTAGCCCTTCTGAAAACTTCGTGGCACTTTGTTTACATTATTGTCATAATCTCTTATGTTCAAGTTTTTAATGACTACTAATGTTTTTTTTTAATTTTAGAGATACTGGTGCAAAATTTTCTAATTTAATCACATATCATTTTAGAAAGCAACTAATGAATCTGGTAGAATTAGAAATGTGACTGCTCTCACTTGCTCATGGTATACAATCTATTAAGGTATTGCTGAATTTGGTTTGCTAATATTTTTGAGGTATTTGTGTCTATGTTTATCGGAGATATTGACATATCATTTTATTTTCTTGTAATCTATTTGTAACAGGGTATGTTGGCCTTGAAAAAAAAGCTTGAAAGCCTTCTTTCCCTTCAAAGTCTTAGAATAATTTGATAAGAATAGTTGCTAATTATTTTTTGAATATTTAGTCAAATTCACCTATGAGTCCGTCTGGTTCAGAACTTTTGTTTGTTGGGAGTGTTTTATTATTTTTT
>PVJI01026380.1:0-19048 GCA_004026765.1 Micronycteris hirsuta | reverse complement strand
ATAAGGTCAAGTTCAAGGAGTTCATCATCACCCAGCCTTTATTATATGAAATGTTAAAGGGATTTATATAAGGCATGGAGGGATATCGACAGGGAAGTGGGAGAGGGAGAGAGGAGGAGAAAGTACAGAGAATAGATAGCATAAACAGTAGGTAGAAAACAGACAGGGGGAGGTTGAGAATAGTATGGGAAATGTGGAAGCCAGGGAACTTCTTAAGTGTATGACCTATGGACAAAAACTAAAGGGAGGGGAATGGGGGGGCAAGGGGGAATAGAGGGGGGGGAAATGGGACAACTTTAATAGCATAATCAATAAAATAAAGTAAAAAAAAATGCTACCTGACAATCTCTTGTCCATTCTAAAGGTTCTGAGTCCAGTCTTTTCAAGGAATTATAAAGTGGCTTTGTTGTAAATCCAAAGTTTGGAATCCAAATTTGGCAGAATCCTGTAATGCCTAAGAACCCATGAAGACACCTCTAGTTTTCTGGAATTTTTATTTTAATGGCTTATTTTATATATTCCATCAAGCTCCTAGTACCCTGTTTTAGTTGGAACCCCAGGGATGCCACCTCCTGTTTGCAAATCTGGGCCTTATGAGGCAATATTTTTTTTAAGATTTTATTTATTTTTAGACAGAAAGGAAGGTGCCCTGACTGGGCATGTGCCCTGCATGTGCCCTGACTGGGAATCGAATTGGCAACCCTTTGGTTCGCATCCCATGCTCAATCCACTGAGCTACACCAGCCAAGGCATGAGCAATATTTTATATCCTCTTTTTGCTAAATGATTCAGACTGTTATAGTGTTGAGCAAACAGTCCTTGTAGGTGTTCCTGGCTATCAGTAAGTTGTCCATGTATTGTAAAAGAACTCATGATTTCAATTGAAGATCTCTTCAGTCTTTTGCTAATACTTTCCCAAATATAGTCAGGGAATTTTTAAATCCTTGTGACAACACAGTCCAACAGTATTGGAGCATGGCTTTAATTCCTGGGTCCTCTCATTCAAAGGTGAATAGTAGTTGAGCCTATTCATCAACTGGGATGCAGAAAAAGGCGTCCTTCAAGTGTAGAACTGAAAGCCCTTTGCTATACCAGGGCACCGCAGTCAGCAAAGTATAAAAGGGTTGGGCATGGTAGGATGAATGTCATGGACAACATCATTTATGGCTCTAAGATCCTGTACATTATCAATATTCATCAGAGTGAGACTTTTTAAAAATATTTTATTTATTTTTAGAGAGGGGGAAGGGAAGGAGAAAAAGAGGGAGAGAAACTTCAATGTGTGCTTGCTCCTCACCCACCCCCAACTGGGGACCTGGTCTGCAACAGAGGTATGTGCCCTAGACTGCGAATCAAACTGCCAACCCTTTGGCAATCCACTGAGCTACTCCACCCAGGGCAGAGTGAGACTTTTTTTAATTTCTGATTCTTTAATACTGCATCTTTGAACTAGAAGGTACAATAAAATGATTTTCAAAAGTACTGCAAAAAGGGTAATTATATGGCTATATTTTATAAATTATAAATTCTTCTTTAGTTGAAAGCCCTGTCCAAAACCTGGCATGAATTCTTTTTTCAAAAAATATATTTTATTGATTAAGCTATTACAGTTGTCCCATCCCCCCCACCTTTATTCCCCTCCACCCTGCATTCTGCCCCCTACTTTCCCCCCCTTTAGTTCTTGTCTATGGGTCACGCACATAAGTTCTTTAGCTTCTACATTTCCTATACTATTGTTAACCTCCCCCTGTCTGTTTTCTACCTACCATTTATGCTACTTATTCTCTGCCCCTTTTCCCCCTCTCTCCCCCTACCACTCCCCTGTTGATATCCTTCCATGCCTTATATAAATCCCTTTAACATTTCATATAATAAAGGCTGGGTGATGATGAACTCCTTGAACTTGACCTTATCTGAGAAGCACTTTATCTGCCCTTCCATTCTAAATGATAGCTTTGCTGGATAGAGTATTCTTGGATGTAGGTCCTTGCCTTTCATGACTTAGAATACTTCTCTCCAGCCCCTTCTTGCCTGCAAGGTGTCTTTTGAGAAATCAGCTGACAGTCTTATGGGAATGCCTTTGTAGGTCACTGTCTCCTTTTCTCTTGCTGCTTCTAAGATTCTCTCCTTATTTTTAATCTTGGGTAATGCAATTATGATGTGCCTTGGTGTGTTCCTCTTTGGATCCAACTTCTTTGGGACTCTCTGAGCTTCCTGGACTTCCTGAAAATCTATTTCCTTCACCAGCTTGGGGAAGTTCTCCTTCATTATTTGTTCAAATAAGTTTTCAATCTCTTGGTCTTCCTCTTCTCCTTCTGGTACCCCTATGTTGGGACGTTTAAAGATGTTCTGGAGGTTCCTAAGCCTCTCCTCATTTTTTTGAATTCTTGTTTCTTCATTCTTTTCTGGTTGAATGTTTTTCTCTTCCTTCTGGTCCACACTGTTGATCTGAGTTCCAGTTTCCTTCCCATCCCTATTGGTTCCCTGTACATTTTCCCTTATTTCGCTTAGTGTAGCCTTCATTTTTTCATCTAATTTGCAACCAAATTCAACCAATTCTGTGAGCATCCTGATTACAAGTGTTTTGAACTGTGCATCTGATAGGTTGGCTATCTCTTTGTCACTTAGTTGTATTTTTTTTTCAGGAGTTTTGATCTGTTCTTTCATTTGGCCCATTTTTTTTTCTTGTTGCACCTGTTACTTTAAGGGGCGGAGACTTAGGTGTTCACCAGGGTGGGGTAACCCACCTCACTGCATTATGACACCGTCTGTCAGGGAGGGGTCTGAGAAGGCACAATGGCGCTTGCTCTGCTCACTGCCGGTTTTCAGTCACTTCTCCGCTACCCACAAGCAAATTGGGCCCTTCTGTGCTGATTCCCACATGGGAAGGCTTGTTCTAGGACACCGTGGGTCTCTCCAACAAACTCCCCTGGGAGGCTGGGCATTCCTCCTGCTGCTGCCTCAACCCCCATAGGTGTTTTCAATCAGTGGTTTGAGGTTTTATTTCCCCGCTGGGACCCTGGGCTGTGCAGTCTGCTCCGCTCCCCAGCATTTTTTCTCCCAGTTTATCTGCGCATGAATGCAGGACCATCCGCTCCACCAGCCTCGGTCCCACTGGGTCTGGGTCCATCAGCCGCTGACCCCCACGGCCCCCTTCAGTTTGCTGCAGCACTGCACGACGGCTTCACAAACCTCCATCTCACCATGCACCAGGCTCTGCCTCGCTTACTGGTCTGGATGAACGTGTCTTTAACTCTTCGGTTGTCAGACTTCCATAAAATTTGATTTTCTGTCAGTTCTGGTTGGTTTTTGTTTTTAAACTGTTGTTGTCCATCTTTTGGTTGTGCGAGGAGGCACAGCGTTTCTACCTATGTTTCCATCTTGGCTGGAAGTCCAGAGTGAGACTTTTTGACTGGCAAAATGGGAGTGTTACAGGGAGACTGGCACGAACAAATTAGTCCCAATTTTAAGAAGTTCTGTAGCATTGGCCGAATCACCTCCAAATCTTCCTTTTTATGGCGGTAATTTTTTCTCCCATGGGATCCATGTTTCTTCTTTTAGGTTAATGTTTATGGGTTGGGTGTTAACCACTTTACCTGGGGTTATGTTGGCCCAAATGATTTGAATGACCTGCTCATAGATCTCAAGTGGGATGACTTCTCCTCCGAGACCTTCCGGGAAAATCAGGAGCGTCTGCAGCTGGAGAGTATGTTCCCACAGGACCTCTGTACATAATTGCTGCTTTTCAGAAGGAAAAGTAATTTGTGCTTGTAATTTAGAAAGTAGATCTCAGCCCAGCAGTGGAATGAGGCAGTCTGGCATATAGGGAAAACTGCCTAAGCTTTTGATCCCCAAGCTGGAATTCCAAAGGTTGAAGGAACACCTGAATTCTCCAGTCACTCCAGTAACCATTACTGTGCCTGAACTTTTCTTGGTTAATTTTGTATTTAGCATATCTACAAGGAAGTCAATTAGTTTGTTCCCCACTGTCAATTGTACCCGGAGCTCCTGTGGGGAAATAGAAATAGGTCAGGGGATGTCTTAGGGAGCCCCTGGGCCTCCTCATTCATCATCAGACTCTTCTTTGAACTGTGCATCTGATAGGTTAGCCATCTCATTTTTAGCATTTCCCAGTGAGGGTATTTATCTTCTTTAATTCTCCTTTTGAATTTTGGGCATTACCTTCTCCAGTGGCCCTCCTCCTGGCAATAGGCACATTGATTGGTGCCTCATGGGTCTTTCCCTGTTCCTTTCAGGTTCCTTCTCTGCTTTGGGTTTCCCCACCTTGTTTTTAAGAACACTGTGGCATGGGAGGGAGCATTCTTCAACATAATAAAGGCCATATATGGGAGGCCTACAGCCAACATCATACTCAATGGGCAAAAACTAAAAACTTTCCCACTAAGATCAGGAACAAGACAAGGTTGTCCACTTTCACCACTTCTACTCAACATGGTATTGGAAGTCCTAGCCACAGCAATCAAACAAGAAAAGGAAATAAAAGGCATCCAAATTGGAAAATAGAAAACAAAACTGTCGTTGTTTGCAGATGACATGATAGTGTATATAGAAATCCTATAGACTCCACCAAAAAACTACTAATAAATGAATTTGGCAAAACAGTAGGATACAAAGTCAATATTCAGAAATCAAAGGCATTTTTTTATACCAACAATGAAATATCAGAAACAGAAATCAGGGGAAAAATCCCATTTGACATAGCAACAAGAAAAATAAAATACCTAGGAATAAACCTAAGCAAGGAGGTAAAAGACCTGTACTCAGAAAACTACACAACACTGAAGAAAGAAATTAAGGAATACACAAACAAATGGAAACATATGCTATATTCATGGATTGGAAGAATTAACATCATCAAAATGTTCATACTACCCAAAGCAACTTATAGATTCAATGCAATACCTATTAAAGTACCAATGGCATAGTTCACAGATATAGAACAAACACTTCAAAAATTCATATGGAACCATAAATGACCCCAAATAGCTGCAGCAATTTTGAGAAAAAAGAGCAAACTCGCAAGGATCATGTACCTGATATCAAACTGTATTAAAAGACCACTGTAATCAAAACAGCCTGGTAGTGGCGTAAGAACAGACACATGGACCAATGGAACAGAATAGAGAGCCCAGAAATGAACCCAAGTCTCTATGGTCAATATTCAACAAAGCAGGCAGCAGCATAAAATGGAGCAAATATAGTCTCTTCAACAAATGGTGTTGGGTGATTTGAACAGCTACATGCAAAAAAATGAAACTCAAGCACCAGTTTACACCATAAACAAAAATAAATTCAAGGTGGATAAAAGACTTAAATATAAGTCATGACACCGTTAAAGTCCTAGAGGAGAACATAGGCAGGAAAATCTCAGATATTCCATGCAGCAATATTTTCACTGATATGTCCCCTAAAGCAAGGGACATAAAGAAAAGAATAAACAAATTGTATCTCATCAAAATAAAAAGCTTCTTCATGGCTAAAGAAAATAGCATTAAAATGAAAAGAGAACCAACCATATGGGAAAACATATTTGCCAATGATACCTCAGGCAAGGGAGTCACACAACTCCACTCTAAGAAGACAAGCAACCCAATTAAAAAATGGGCAAAGGACTTGAACAGACACTTCTCAAAGGAGGGCATACAAAGTGTCCAGAGACATATGAAAAGATGCTCGGGACTTCCGGCCAAGATGGAGGTGTAGGTAGACACACTGTGCCTCCTCCCACAACCAAAAGAGGAAAAACAACAATTTAAAAAACAAAAACAGCCAGAACTGACAGAAAATTGAACTGAGTGGAAGTCCAACAACCAAGGGGTTAAAGAAGACACATTCATCCAGGCTGGTAAGTGGGGCGGAGCCAGGCAGAGAGCATGTGGCAAGAAGGCAGTTTGTGGAGCGGTACTAGTAATGCTGCAGCTGTCCGGTAATGCTGCAGCTGCCCGGAGAGGCCTGTGGTGGGCGCACCTGGACAAAACGCAGCTGGTGGACTCAGCAAAACCTGTGCCTGGCCGATCTGGATCCAGTGGGGCCGAGGCTGGTGGACCAGGCGGTCCCTCATTCACTCACAGATAAACCAGGAGAAAAAGCTGGGGAGCAGAGCAGAATGCGCAACCCACCATCACCGGGAAATAAAGCCTCAAACCAACAATTGAATACACCTGTGGGGGTTGAGGCGGAAGTGGGAGGAACTCCCGGCCTCACAGGAGAGTTCGTTGGGGAGACCCACAGGGACTTGGAACTGTGTAGGCCTGCCCACTCACCCTGGAGCCAGCAAAGAAGGGCCCAACTTGCTTGTGGGTAGTGGGGGAAGTGTAGACAGCAGAGCAAGCACCATAGTTCTCTCAGGCCCTGCCACAACAGACAGTGTCACAACCCAGCAACATGGGTTACCCCACCCTGGTGAACACCTAAGGCTCCACGCCTTAAAGTAACAGGTACACCAAGAAAAAAAAATGGCCCAAATGAAAAAGAACAGATCAAAACTCCTGAAAAAATACAACTAAGCGACAAAGAGATAGCCAACCTATCAGATGCACAGTTCAAAACACTTGTAATCAGGATGCTCACAGAACTGGTTGAATTTGGTTGCAAATTAGATGAAAAAATGAAGGCTACACTAAGCGAAATAAGGGAAAATGTACAGGGAACCAATAGGGATGGGAAGGAAACTGGAACTCAAATCAACAGTGTGGACCAGAAGGAAGAGAAAAACATTCAACCAGAAAAGAATGAAGAAACAAGAATTCAAAAAAATGAGAAGAGGCTTAGGAACCTCCAGGACATCTTTAAACGTTCCAACATCCGGGTCATAGGGGTGCCAGCAGGAGAAAAGGAAGACCAAGGGATTGAACGCTTATTTGAACAAATAACAAAAGAGAACTTCCCCAATATGGCAAAGGAAATAGACTTCCAGGAAGTCCAGGAAGCTCAGAAAGTCCCAAAGAAGTTGGACCCAAGGAGGAACACACCAAGGCACATCATAATGACATTACCCAAGATTAAACATAAGGAGAGAATCCTAGAAGCAGCAAGAGAAAAGGAGACAGTTACCATAAGACTGTCAGCTGATTTCTCAGAGGACACCTTTCAAGCAAGAAGGGGCTGGAAAGAAGTATACCAAGTCTTGAAAGGCAAGAACCTACATCCAAGAATACTCTATCCAGCAAAACTTTCATTTAGAATGGAAGGGCAGATAAAGTGCTTCTCAGATAAGGTCAAGTTCAAGGAGTTCATCATCACCCAGCCTTTATTATATGAAATGTTAAAGGGATTTATATAAGGCATGGAAGGATATCAACAGAAGAGTGGGAGGGGGAGAGAGGAGGAAAAATTAGAGAATAAGTAGCATAAGCGGTAGGTACAAAACAGACAGGAGAAGTTAACAATAGTATAGGAAATGTAGAAGCCAAAGAACTTATGTGCATGACCCATGGACAAAAACTAAAGGGCAGGGAATGGAGGGGGTGTGGGGCAGAGCGAAATAAATGGGGGAAATGGGACAACTATAATAGCATAATCAATAAAATATATTTTTAAAAAAAGATGCTCAGTGTTGCTAGCCTTCAGAGAGATGAAAATTAAAACCACAATGAGGCCCTGGCTGGTATAGCTCAGTGGATTGAGGCAGGCTGGAAACCAAAGTGTCACTGGTTCGATTCCCAACCAGGGCACATGCCTGGGTTGTGGGCCAGGTCCCCAGTGGGGCTATGTGGGAGGCAACCATACATTGCTGTCTCTCTCCCTCTCTGTCTGCCTCCCTCCCCCTCTCTAAAAATAAATAAAATTAAAAAAAATTTTTTTTAAACAAATAAACTGCTTTTAAAAAATAAAAAAACCACAATGAGATACCACTTCACATCTTTGAGAATGGTCATCATAAACAAAGCAACAAACAACAAGAGTTGGAGAGATTGTGGAGAAAAGGGAACCCTAGTGCACTGTTGGTGGGACTGCAGACTGCTGAAACCACTGTGGAAAACAGTAAGGAATTTCCTCAAAAAACTAAAAATGGAGCTGCCTTTTGACCCAGCAATTCCACTGCTAGGATTATATCCTAATAACTTTGAAACACCAATCCAAAAGGACCTATGCACCCCAATGTTCATAGCAGCACAATTTACAATAGCCAAGTTCTGGAAGCAACCTAAGTGCCCGTCAGTACATGAATGGATCAAAAAACTATGGTACATTTACACAATGGAATTCTACGCAGCAGAAAGAAAGAAGGAGCTCCTACCCTTTGCGACAGCATGGATGGAACTGGAGAGCATTATGCTAAGGGAAGTAAGCCAAGCAGTGAGGGACAAATACCATATGATCTCATCTTTAACAGGAACATAATCAACAAATCGAACAAATAAGCAAAATATAACCAAAGACATTGAAATTGAGGATAGGCTGACAGTGACCAGAGGGGAGAGGGAAGGGGATAATGGGGGAAAAGTGTGCAGGTTTACAGGAGCAATTATAAAGGACACACGGACAATAACAAGGGGGGGGGAAATAGGGGAAGGAAGTGGGGAGGGCTGGGGTGGTGGGGAGGGGGAGCGGGAAAAGGCAGAAAACTGTACTTGAACAACAATTTCAAAAATGTTAAAAAAAACACCCTAAAACACTGTGGCCTGTTTTATCTCCCTTGCTTCCTGGGCACTGTAAACTTTAAAGGCCCTGTCCACCAACTGGGAGGAATTCACTGCTAATGCCCCATCTAAACTTTGGTGTTTCCTTCTGATATCTGGGACATTTTGCCCAATAAAAATGATGTTTACCATCCAGACATTTTCTGGTGCCTGTGGGTCAGCATCAGTGTGCTTTCGATAAGTCTGATGGATCCTTTCTAAAAATTCAGACGGATGTTCATTTGTTTTTTGTTGAAGGTCCTGTATCATATTCAGGTGTTTTGTTTAGGCACCCCTTTCTTAAGCTTTTCCAATATGTACCTTTTGTAATGGTCTAGGAAGGCTAGGTCCCCACCATTTGGGTACCAGTAGGGATCTGTCAAGGGAATTGGGGTTAGAAGTCCCATTGGGATTCTATTGAGGTGTTGAGACCCTCCGTTAGCCTTATTTATAACTAGCTGCCTTTCATCCACCATTAACAAGATGTTAAGGAGAATCTGTAGATCTGCCCAGTTTGGATGATAAGTGGCAAAAATGGACATGATGTCCTCCCTGGCCGGTGTAGCTCAGTGGATTGAGCACAGGCCTGTGAACCAAAGAGTCACTGGTTCAATTCCCAGTCAGGGCACATGCCTGGGTTGCAGGCTAGGTCCCGAGTAGGGGGCATGCAAGAGGTAACCACACATTGATGTTTCTCTCCCCCTCTTTCTCCCTCCATTCTCTAAAAATAAATAAATAAAATATAAAAATGCTTTAAAAAAGACATCTCTAAAAATGAAACAAATGATACACTTTAAAAACAAACTTGAATACATGACTTCATTATTCCAAATGTGTGCTCAAAAGCAAGTTTTAGTGTCCTAGCTTCTGCCAACCATTACCACAAATAGTGGCTACCAAACAGTGGCCCCCTAAAACTCAGGTGATCTTCACTCACTCTTAGAGTCTGTCTCCTTCTCAGACCTTTTTCGTTCCACCAGCCAGGCGTTTCAGGCAGCTGTTGACTTGAGCAGGAGCGAAGAGGAATTCCCCGAGGCTGGGAAATTCCCACAGTCCGCTCTTGGGCTCAGCCTGCCACAGGCAGCTGGGGCCTGAGCCCAGGCCCTCTGGGACTTACCAAGGTTAGGTGCCAAATCCGTTACCAAATGAAAGTGGGGTTTGGCTGCCAGCTGCCACCCATATAGGCAAATTCTGGAGGCAGATGTTTGGTGAGAAAAGGAAAGGGGTCTTTTATTTTTTAAAAGCTTTTATTTATTTACTTTTAGAGAGAGGGGAAGAAAGGGAGAGAGAGAGTGAGGGAAACATTGATGTGTAAGAGAATCATCAATCAGTTGCCTCTCACACACCCCCAGCTGGGGACCTGGCCCACAACGCAGGCATGTGCCCTGACTGAGAGTGGAATGGAACCGGTGACATTTTGGTTTGCAGGCCGGCACTCAATCCACTGGGCTATACCAGCCAGGGCAAGACCAGCCATTCTCATGGAAAAGCTGATTGGGTGGGCCCATAAGTTGGGTGGAGTAGAGCCTCTGTGGATCTCCAAGGCAGGTCACACAGTGTTAGCCAGGTTGATGGAGTCTCAGCTATGGCCCCAGCCTACCAGCTCTGCGAGGGGAGGTCCCAGCAAGCTGCCACCCTGGTGCTGGAGCTCAGAGGGAGCGAGTCTCAGTAGGTGAATGCATGTGTGGGTTCCCCAAGAGGAACTGCTTAGGGGTCCTGTAGCTTCCTCCACCAACTCAATCCCCGCTGGTTTTCACAGCCAGAAGTTGTGGGGCTTTATCTTCCTGGCACTGGAACCCTGGGCTGGAGAGCCTGGTGTGGATCTGGGACTCCTTGGTCCCAAGATATCCCTCCCAAATTTTTATCCACATGGGTGTGGGGCCAGCACATTCCACATCTGCACCCATCCTACCAGTCTGGATGGATGTGGTTTCTTCAATCCCATAGTTATCAGGCTTCCATTCAACTTGGCTTCTGATGTTCCCGAGTGATGGTTGTTCTATATTTTAATTGTAATTTTGATGTAGATGTGCGAAGAGATGAGCCATGTGTGGCTACATTGCCTTCTTGCCCGGAAGTCAGCACGTATATTCTTCTTGATCACATCCCTGCACACATTCTGTTGCTGGTGGGAATTAGTTTGTTGCAAGTTTTTGTCTCTTTTATTTTTTTAACATTTTATTTACTTATTTTTAGGGATATGGGAAGGGAGGGAGAAAGAGAGGGAGAAAAACATCAATGTGTAGTTGCCTCTTGCCCACCCCCTACTGGGGCCTGGCCCGCAACCCGGGCATGTGCCCTGACTGGGATTCGAATTGGTGACCCTTTGATTTGCAGCCAATTCACTGAGCCACACCAGCCAGGGTGTGTGGCTTTTAAACTTTTAAACTCTGCTTCTGTGAATATTATTATCGTACACATCTCTGCAAGAATTTCTTGTGGTATATACATACGAGTGAAATTGCTGGGTCATTGGTAAAGACCTTTTCAACTTCATTATGTGGTGCCAGACTGTGGCACTAATTCATCCTCCCCTCAGCAGCACATCAAAGTCCCAGCTGTCTCTGACTCTTGCTAGCACTTTGTATAGTAAGACCATCTCACTTGTGCTGATCCGTTTGCAGAGTAATGATATCTCACTTCGATTTTAATGTTCCGTTTCCTCCCTACTCTTGTGGTTAAGCATCTTTTCAAAGTTTATAGTTTATTTGTATTCCCTCATGTCATGAAATGCATATTAAAATCTTTCGTCTAATTTTCTATTGGATTGTCTGTGTTTTCAATTTGATTAATAGTTCGTTACATATTATGGATACTTGTCCTTTGAAGGGCATGTCTTGCAAATGTCTTCTCTCACATGTAAGGTTTGTCTTTTTACTCTCTTTATTATAGTTTTTGATGAACCAAAGTTCTGAATTTTAATATAGAAAAACTTACCTTGTTCTTTACAGGTAATGCTTTTGATTTAGAGGTCATAAAGAGATTCTCTCTTACTATCTTCCCAAAGATTCAGAGTTTTGCCTTGAACTTTTCGGTTTATAATACTGGATTTGGTTTTTGTGACTAGTGAGGTAGGGAGTTCAATATTTTTTCCTTGTGGACTTCCAGTTGTTTCAGTGCCAATCACTGTGAAGTCTGTCTGCAGTGCCCCTCGTTCACGTTACACTGCGTGTCCGCGTCTGTGCGAGTCTGTTTCTGGGCTTTTTATACCGGCCTGTTACTCTTTCTCAGCACCAACAGCACACTGTTTTAATGGTTATAGCTTTAAGTCTTGATACCTGGTAGGTAAGTTCTCCCAGGAATCAGTTTGTCAGAACCAACCAAAAATAATGTAGGATTTGACTGGGATTTCATGTTAATCTTCAGACCAATTTGAGGAGAACAAATATATTCTCAGTGTTTACTCTTCTAATCCATGCACACGGGCAAATGATTAGCAGTAGAGAAAGCCATATTCTCTAGCCAACACAATTGTTATAAATCAATAATAAACGAGAGCCTTATAAAATGCCATACCTTTGGAAATTAAATAAGTAGTTCTTAATAACTGAAAAGTTAAAGAAGGAATGAATACTGTCTTCTTTCTTTTATGTAGGTCTTGTTAATAGCTACGAATAAAGTTTTATTGTTTTCTGTCCAGAGATCTTGCTCAGTTTTGTTTGATTTACTAGGCTCTTTTTTTAAATGCATTTGTAAGTAGCATCTTTTTAGACTTTTGATTTTATAACTTTTGCTGGTATATAGAAATCTGATTGGGTTTTGCATAAAATTTTGTGTTTAGCAGTCTCTTTAAAGTTTCTTTTAGTTTGTTATGAAATAAAAGATACATTTAAAAAGCTCCATAAAACAGCCCTGGCTGATGTGGCTCAGCGGATTGAGTGCCAGCCTGTGAACCAAAAGGTCGCCAGTTCGATTCCCAGCCGGGAACACGCCTGGGTTGCAGGCCGGGTCCCTGGTGAGGGTGTACAAGAGGCAGCCAACTGATGTTTCTCTCTCACACTGATGTTTCTCTCCATCTATTTCTCCCTCCCTTCCCCTCTCTCTGAAAATAAATAAAAAAAAATATTTTTTAAAACTGCATAAAACAATTGTTTAGTTTCATGAGTTATTCTAAGGTGAAAGTTTTGTAAACATCATTCAAGTAAAGAAATAGAACTTTACCAGCCATTCCATAAAAGTTTACACATGTTCTCTGTTCCAAAGTCAACCCTTGTTCTCCCCTAGAAATAACCATTATCCTGACTTTTATACTCATCACTTACATCTCTCTAAGGTTTGCGACTCCCTAAGCACTATAGACTTGCCTAAGACTCAGTCTTAGCATTCTTCTTTTATTTCACTTTGAAATAGGTGAAAATTTTATTTTATTTTATTTTTTAAGATTTTTTATTTATTTATTTTTAGAGAGAGGGGAAAGGAGGGAGAGAGAGAGGGAGAGAAACAGCAATGTATGGTTGCCTCTCACATGGTCCTCACTGGGGACCCGGCCCGCAACCCAGGCATGTGCCCCGACTGGGAATTGAACCGGGACCCTCTGGTTCCCAGCCCGTGCTCAATCCACTGAGCTACACCAGCCAGGCTAGGTGAAAATTTTAAACAGTTACATTGAAATATACTTTACATGCCATAAAATTCATCATGATATGTGTGAAATTTTATGACCTTTATTTAATTTATAGTTATGCAACCGTCACAATAATCCACTTTAAATTGTTTCCATTACACTCACAAGTTCCCTGTGCCCATTCTCAGTCGATCCCCACTTGCGCCCCTAGCCAGGTACACCCTGATCTGCTTTCTTTCCTTATCAATTTTTCCCCCTGGTATTTCATGTAAATGGAATGATAAAATATATAGTCTTCCGCATTGACTTCTTTCATTTCAAGTATTTTTTGAATGTTTTTAATCCTCATCTGGAGATATATTTATTGATTTGAGAGAGAGAGAGAAAAAGACAACGATGTGAGAGAGAACTCTTACAGCCCAGAGTTCTAGTGCCAAGAAAACAAGTCCCTGTAACTCCTAACTGTAAAAACCAGCAGGGGTTGTGGCTGAGTGAGACCCAGGTGTTCCTCTTAAAGGGCCTGGGTATGAACTTACTCAGATTCACTCCCTCCGAACTCCGCCGGCACTGGGGCAGCAGCTTGAAAGGCGCCATGGACACACCAGAAAAACTGAATTGTCTGGCTTCAGGACGAGAGTAGGGGGCAGCTTTCTGCCAGACAAAAGTGCTGGCAGAGGCCATCGTTGCTTTTCTGAGACCCCACCCCCACCCCACACACAGAGCCAATGGGCGGTGCCATATCTGAGACTCTACTGACCTGGCTCACACTCTTTGCCCCCTCCTGGTGATTCCCCTGAGACCCCGTCCCACCCAACTTGCAAGCCCATCCAAGCTGTTTCCAGTGCCTTTTCCATACATCTGGCCTCTCTTGCCTCATGCTTCAGAATATCTTAAAATCTCTCAAGCAGTATCTGGCCTCTGAGTACCCCCTACCTCGTGCTAAGTGGCCCCAGGTCTGGCACTAGCGGCAGCCAGGCTTGGTTCAGCTTGGCCTCTTCTGGCTACCTCCAAGCCCAACACAAGTAGCAGACATCTGCAAATTACTCTGTATCTCGCGCTGGGTGGCCCCAGGCAGGGCATAGGTGGTGGCTGACTTTGCACCTCTCAGGAGACCCTAGGGCCAGTGCACCCCACAGACAGCTTCAGACCACGCCAGATTACAACCCTACCACCTCCACAAGCAGCACACTCAAGGTGGGGGGGCGGGACTCAGTGAGCACCAAAGCTCCACTGAAGCAAGTCCTGCTCTGTAGGGTAGACTCCTGCACAGCAGCTCCTCTGCTGTAGTTGTAGCTGGTCCTCACAGATGATGGACCTGGGGGGTCAATCCCTCCCAGTAATGCCAACAGCAATTAAGGCTCACTTACAACAGCTGTGCACACAGCCCACACAGGGGCGCCCCTGGAGTGCCCAGCTTGGGTGACTGGGGAGGCTTCACCACTGGGCCCTACAAGGCACCTACTACATGAGACCACTCTCTCAAGTCTGGGAAATGTAGCAGCTCTCCCTAACACATAGAAACAAACATAGGGAAGTAGCCAAAATATGGAGACAAAGAAACAGGTCCAAAATGAAAGAACAGTAGAAATCTCCAGGAAAAGAACTAAATGAAATGGAGGCAAGCAAACTACCAGATACACAGTTCAAAACAATGGTTATAAGGATGCTCAAGTGCCCTGGCTGGTGTGGCTCAGTGCATTAGTGCTGGTCTGCGAACAAAAGGGTCGCTGGTTCGATTCGCAGTCAGGGCACATGCCTGGGTTGAGGGTTGGTTCCCCAGTTGGGGGCATGCAAGAGGCAACTGATCGATGTATCTCTCACACATCGATGCTTCTCTCCCTCCCTTCCCCTCTCTATAAAAATAAATAAAATCTTTTTTTTTAAGATTTTATTTATTTATTTATTTATTTATTTATTTTTAGATAGAGGGGAAGGGAGGGAGAAAGAGAGGGAGAGAAATAGCAATGTATGGTTGCCTCTCACATGGCCCTCACTGGGGACCTGGCCTGCAACCCAGGCATGTGCCCTGACTGGGAATCTAACCGGGACCTTTTGGTTCCCAGCCCGCGCTCAATCCGCTGATCTACACCAGCCAGGGCTAAATAAAATCTTTTTTTTTTTTTTTTTAAAAAGATGCTCAGGAACTTAGTGAGAAGTTCAACAGCATGAAAAAGGACATAGAATCCACAAAAAATAACCAGTCAGAAATGAAGGCTCCATTGGCCCTGGCCAGGTTGCTCAGTTGGTTATAGCATTGTCCTGATGTGCCAACATTGGGACCCAATGTGTGGGTTCAATTCCTGGTCAGGGCACATATAAAAATCAACCAATAAATGCATAAGTAAGTAGAACAACAGGTCAATGTTTCTCCCTCTCAAATAAATTTTTTAAAATTTAAAAAAGAACAAGAAAAGAAATGATGAACACAATAACTGAAATGAAGAATAATTGCTAGGGAATCAACAGTAGAGTGGATGATGCCAAGAATCAAATCAGTGATTTGGGACATAAGGAAGTAAAAGACACCCAATCAGAACAACAAACAGAAAAAAGAATCCAAAAAGAGCATAGTGTAAGGAACCTCTGGGACAACTTCAAGTGTGCCAACATTCACCTCGTGGGGGTGCCAGACAAAGAGAGAGAACAAGACATTGAAAACCTATTTGAAAAAATAATGACAGAAAATTTTCCTAATCTGCTGAAGGGAATAGACGTATAAGTCCAGGAAGTGCAGAGAGTCCCAAACAAGATAAACCCAAAGAAGCTCCTGCCAAGACACACTACAGTTAAAATAAAAAGGTTAAAAACACAGAGAGAATCTTAAATGCAGCAAGAGAACAGTGGTTAGTTACCTACAAGGTAGCTCCCATAAAACTGCTAGTTAATTTCTCAAAAGAAACTTTTCAGGCTAGATGGAAGTGGCAAGATATATTCAAAGTGACAAGAAGCAAGGACCTACAACCTAGATTACTCTGGCCAGCAAAACTATCATTTAGAATTGAAGGACAGCTAAAGAGCTTCCCAGACAAGGAAAAAGTAAAGGAGTTCATCACCACCAAACCAGTACTACATGAAATGTTAAAGGGTCTTTTTAAGAAGAAGGGAAAAAAATATGAACAATAAAATAGCAATAAATACATATCTATCAACAATTGAATCTAAAAATAAAAGTAAATGAACAAGCAGAACAGAAACAGACTGATGGATACAGAGAGCATTTTGACAGTTGCCAGATGGGAGAGGGCTTGAGGGAGTGGGTGAAAATGTGAAGGATTTAGAAGTCCAAATTCTGGTGCTTACAGAATGGTCATGGGAATGTAAAGTACAGCATAGGAAAGATTGTCAGTTATTTTCTAATAAGTATGTATGGTGTCAGATGGGTATGAGATTTATTGGGATGATCACTTAGTAAGTTATATAATGTCTAATCACTGGGGTTTACGACTGAAACTAATATAATATTGTATGTCAACTGTAATTGAAAAGTGGGGGAAAAAAGAGAGAAAGAGTCACATCTGAATCACCAAATTTGTTAACGGAATTCAAGTTTTGCTGCTTGGGCTGCGTGATTGTCACAAGGTAGTTTTATTTACTTGCAGCAAGTAAAGGAGACCAGATTCTTATACAAAGCTCTGCCTCTCTGAAGGGAGGCTTAGCCATGGCTTATGTACACTGTGTGGCCAAGTACACACGGATACCTTCTTTGCAGTTGGCTACACTTACCAGGGTGAATTCCTGTGATGTTTATCTTGTTTACAGCTGGTCTGAAAAATACTGTGCTACATTTTAACATTTAGCAAGAATGGCATTTAGTAAGAATGGCATTTAGTAAGAATGGCCCTCGCCCTGGCTGGTGTAGCTCAGTGGATTGAGCATGGGCTGTGAACCAAAGGGTGGCCAGTTCGATTCCCAGTCAGGGCACATGCCTGGGTTGCGGGCCAGGTCCCCAGTGAGGGCCACGTGAGAGGCAACCACACATTAATGTTTCTTTCCCTCTCTTTCTCCCTCCTTTCCCTTCTGTCTAAAAATAAAAATCTCTTTAAAAAAATGGCCCAGACCAATGATTTTCTTTTTTTTTTTAAGATTTTATTTTTATTTATTTTTAGAGAGAGGGGAAAGGAGGGAGACAGAGAGGGAGAGAAACAGCAATGTATGGTTGCCTCTCACATGGCCCTCACGGGGACCTGGCCTGCAACCTAGGCATGTGCTCTGACTGGGAATCGAACCGGGACTGCCTGGTTCCCAGCCCGCGCTCAATCCACTGAGCTACACCAGCCAGGGCTAGACCAATGATTTTCAACAGGCATGTGCCACAAGAATTTTTAAAGCCTGCAATACCTGACTATTTAGTCAAGGGCACTGACTTCTTTTCCCTTAGATTATCAAATTTTGAAAAATGGCAACAGTGAACACAGCAATAGCCATCCAGTGTGACTGAATTAAAAGTATACCTATTTTTTAAAGATTTTATTTATTTATTTTTAGAGAGGGGAAGGGAGGGAGAAAGAGAGGGAGAAAAACATCAATGTGTGGTTGCCTCTTGTTTGCCCCACCCTAGGAACCTGGCCCGAAACCCAGGCATGTGCCCTGACTGGGAATGAAACAGTGACCCTTTAGTCTGCAGGCTGGCACTCAATCCACTGAGCTACACCAGCCAGGGCAAAAATATACCTATTTTTTTGTCAGATTGGCAAAAATATATTTTGTATGTGTGCCACAGAATTTTAGTAATTAGTTTATGTGTGCCGTGAGATGAAGAAGGTTGAAAATCGCTGGCCCAGACCCTCGAGGCCCTTGTCCTATCTAACAGAAGGGCAAGTCTTCCTTGCATGGTCTTGTTCTATTCACTGTAGGACATTTAGCTTAGCTGACACCTGCCCACCAATTGCCAGTACCTTTGCCAGTCACTGTGACCACCCAAAATGCCCCACGTGCTTCCAAAAGCATACGGAAGGTATTGTACTATCACCCACGCAAAACCAACACCCCTCCCCCCACCACACGGTCCGCCACATAACGCCCAGCAATAAACCTCCGGAGTGGGTTCTGTCATCTACAATGAACCCTAACCAAGACTCACACACACACACAAGAACCTCTTACAAAAGACAAACTAAGATATCAACGCTCATGATGGAAAATCAACACCGATCAACGCCTACCATCTCGATGCGAAGGAGGCTGCGAACGAATAGGGCAGAGAATGGGGTTGGGAGCGGAGGGCTGAGATGCCCGGGTTCAGAGGCGAGGGGCTGGGGGCTGGGGCGGGTTGTATATAGGGAGAAGGACCTCCGGGCATCCACTTCGCGTCCCCCCCCCCCCGCAATGTCCTCGGCTCCCACCAGAAGGCGCCCGCATCCCCGGCGTGTAGCCGAAGCTGAGCCCCCGGCGCCGCGAACAGAAGAGCCGGGCGGCGGCGTGAGCCCTCCTGGCAAGTGAGACGCGGCGCAGGGGAGCCCTGGCTTTGTTCCTGGGGCTGATTCTCAACTCCGTTCGCCACCCTGGCAGAAAACGCCCGTAACCACCTCAGCGCCTTTATCTTCGAAGCCCAGAGAGACGGACGGCGAGCGGGGTCGGGAGCGCTGGGGCGGCAGGAAGATCCCGCACGCTCCAAGGCCGACGCGCGGCTCCCGCATCAGGCCGCCTCCAGCCCCATGAGGACCCCCAGGCCGGGGCTGACAGCCTTGAGCAGCCGGGATCGAAATCTCGCGGCGGCCGTAGAGCGTTAGCCAGGTCAGTGCCCAGGCCGGGCGAGGGCTGAGCTGGAGGTGGGAGGAGGCGCGCTGGCCGGACTGCTGTCCCCAGCGCAGCTGCGGGAGGCCGCTCACCAGGTCACCTCCGC
>PVJI01026379.1:0-19076 GCA_004026765.1 Micronycteris hirsuta | reverse complement strand
GGTCTTTTGCGTCAATGTTCATTACCTGGGCTGCTTTCTTGGTAGAAACTATAAGACTGTGTCTTTCTTTCCAGACGAAACATTTCACTGTTGCCAACACTAAAACACTTCTCAATCCTCAGCAATAAAGTAATTATAAACAAGGATGGCTTCTCTTTTGTGAAAACATTCAGATCATTGCAATTAGCTTATTATTTTAAAGCAGAGCAGATTAAGTTACTACCAGTAAGTTGATCAAATTAAACCATTCAACAGTAACCAGACACACCAGGTAGGAAAACATACACAGGGTATCTGAATTTCTTTTTAGCAGAGACCTTCAAGTGCATTGCTCAGTTATCTTTTGAAGGCTTAGGGTAGCCCCCTTCCTCTGACGGCTCCATACACAGGTAAACGTCACACAAGTGATAAAAACCTCAGGTGCCTGTATTTTATGCCTTAAATTACCATTTCAAAACAAGTCACAGTGGAAGTGGGAAAGGCCATTGCCTTGGAGGATCTTACATTTCTAATCGAGAAGCTTTAGAATCTAGGTTCCAAACTTTTTATCAATTAACACCCACTGAACAAGGATCAGAGATGACCAGGGTCACGGGTGGGAGGATCAAGACATGTGACCAAAAAAATGCATAAACCAGTGGCGCCAAGCACCTCTGTAAATGCTTCATAAAAGCTCACCTGGTCATTATGTTTATGAATGTTTTATTTAAAATGCACTGAAATTGAAGGTGGCTCCGTGGCGCAATGGATAGCGCATTGGACTTCTAAAATGCACTGAAATTAAATGACAGATGCCAAGTCAAAAAGTTTTTTCTCACAAATAAAACGTTTGATACAGACAAAAGCCCCATTGTTAAAAATTTCACGAAACCTCCTGTTTTTAAACAGGAATTATATTACATTGAATTAAATATGATTAAAAGTGCGTTCAGTGTAAGGAAGCAGCCCATCTTGGAGCCCGAGTAGCCACGGGTACTGCCCTCCATTCACTGTTCTTTTCCATTGCCTTCACTAGGCAATACTGGATTTCCCACTGGAAAAAGTATTCTAACAATCACCAATCTTCACTTGTTAGTACGTAGCTCGCCCACACTAAGATTTGGTGTCAAAATCTGACATAGTCCCCAAAGGGTAATACAGCTACATTTGTATACAGTTACATTAAGTAAGCTATTAAGTTTAGCAGTTCATTCTAGATTTGTTCTAGACAAGTTTTTCCTACAGATACTTGAAACTATTCAAGGAACCCACCCATTCCCACCAACATTTAAAAAACAAATAATATTGGTCAGACACCACTGAGACGATCCCATACAATTTAAAATGTTATGCTTTAAAAGTCGGGATGATGGTATATTAAAATAGGCTTAAATAGTGAACTCCTTGGGACATCCACATTGACCAGACTTTAAGATCCATTTTCTGTGCTCAGCAGAGAAAAACTACTTACTGTAATTGCATGGTATTCAATGGATACATACTGAGGAAACAGACCAAAAACAAATGATCAGTTATCTATGTTCTCATAGATGCAAGAAATAAGATTTTAATATAACTATTAAAGCCTTTGAGCATAATGGTACAATGTAAAAAAGTACTAGTTCAAGTACAAAGTTAATCCAAGAAATGTGGGGAATTCCACCTTAAACTTATTCTAACAGTCAACGACATCGTCCAGGAGGTGTTAAAGTTATTTACAACAGAGTTAAACTAGTAATTTCAAAGAAATCTCCTGGGGTGATGCAATCACCCAATAAATGTTGAGTATTTACTTCCTCTCTGCCTCACATAGTACTAGGTGCTATGGAAGAAAACAGAAGAGAAATAAATTCTCTTCTTGAGAAAACATGTTACTAGTAGGGGAAGCACAGTAATCCAAGAAAGTAAGTTTTAACCAAGTATTAAAAAAAAACTAGTATACACTTATGTCGTTGGGAAATACTATAAACTATATATAGAAAGCGACTCTGATGGTCAGCAGACACAGATTTAGCAATTATTATAAACCCGGAAGAATGGTTTACCTTAAATGAGAAGTCTCTACCATCTCCCAAATAATGGTAAGTGGTTTGGGAAATAATCATTTTAGCTGTGTAACGTCAAGGCGTTAAATAACTCTCTGTTTTAATATTTCCAATTAGTTCAAGGAGAAAGTCTGCTGCTGATGTGTCTTTTACAATTCTTTATCACCTATTAATAGCCGGTTTCAGCGTCTTTTGCAGATACTAGCCTCTAGCTACAAATTAACATTTTTTCCATTGAGTTTACTTTTATGGCAAGCTCTTATATATACCAAGTGACAGGATACACTTTCCCTTTATAATTAAATTCAGTTAATGTTTTCTCTTTATATTAACTTTAAAACCCTGGGGGGCTGGGGGGTGCAAAGAAAGGGAATACTGTTCTAGCCATTCTTGATCAGAGGCAACTCCACGTCTGTATTGTAACCAAGGCTACCAAGACTACGAAGCATGGAACAATAAACAAGCCCTTGCTTAAGGCCTGGTGTAAACTGCAATAGTTAAAAACCTCTGTAATTTCTACTCAACTAAAGGAAGGAAATAAAGTATGATAGTTTATTTTGAGAGGACTTAGGGAGGAAAGCAGTAATAGGCTTCCTGACAAAACTACTTTTGTGCCACCAGAAAGAGACCTTCCTATTCTCTGACTTTAACCTTTTGAAAAACCTGTCCTGGTAGCCTTCCCCATGCCCACCCTGGCCATACCGACCTCCAGAGTGGTTGTCCCCTAGACTGTGTGCTGCACGCGGGCACCTTCCCACAGTGTTCAAACACGGACACATGATGTACATACATACCACTTCCAGAGAAACAATCTGTATGAAATTTGAGTCCATGGGATGAATATGATAAAAATAGTAAATTCTAACATAGTACATATTTTCAATGATACGCAAAACTTGAATCATTAAACAGGGCAATTTAAGCTCAAAACATGAGCTCTTTAAAGGCACCGAAGGAAAAAAAAAAAAGATTCTAGAATCATGGAAGGTATTCAGTCCAAAGTTTACGAGTTGTCCAGGAGGGCAGGCCGCGTTAGGAAAGGCTGCCTAACAAGTCCGTTCGCGTTTCTCCTCTACCTTCGGCTAACCTTTTAGAGCCAGACTTGGCTCCTCCTCAGGGACTTCTCTCCAGACTTCCCAAGGGCATTGGAGTAGATTGGTCCCTGACCTCCTTCAAGTCTACTTCCACCGTAACATGGCAATACCTCCAACCTGCTAATTCCACTATTTTTCAAAGTGATAGTAATAAATGTTATAATGATAGCACTCCCAAAACCTTCTTACAAGCCATACGGTAGCTCACCCCGAGTTCTGTTACTTCCAGACAGGGAAGCTGGTCAGGAGTGAGCGGGGAGGAGGCAGGCCCTCAGGCGCTCTCCCCTTCCACCCGGCCAGAGTTAGGCGTTCACCAGCTTCGTTCCCCACCGCACAGCCGGATCTAGTTTGCAGACAAAAGGGAGGTGAAGGCTGGGTTTCTGCAGCAGCTCGGAGGCAGTGGGGGCCGCAGCTCAGTGCCAACACCTTCGGGAGGGTTAGGAAGGAAAGGAGACAGTTGCTGGAGGGGTGGAGGGGCAGAAGACGGCGGTGGAGGCAGAGGTGCAGGTAGTAAAACTACGAGCCGTTTTGGGCAACTGCTGTCTTAGCTGAGGAACGGGCAGGGTGGATTTCTGGATGCAAAACCACCACAAGGTAAGTCAGAATGTTTGTATTTAGCTTTTTACTACCTTGTTTCTGCATGCTCGAATGGTATTTCTTCACTTTCAGGTAGGAAGCTTCCACCAAGCGGGCCCACGAACTTGTTAGAACACACACGGCACAGCATCCTCATCCTGTGTCAGGTCTGTCCCCGAAGAAATGTTTTGCAAACTAAACAGCGGTTGACTTCAAATGTTACCTTACAATTACTGGTCATTGCTCAACCGTGTCTCGTTTTGAAACTGGTCACAGTTATCTAAGAGCCTTTGCAAAGGCCAGGCCTCCAGGCTGCAGCAAAGCCAAGGACAAATAGGAAGAAAGCGTACACTGAAACCACGTGTCTCTCGGTAGGAAGTACATTGCCATTCTATTTCCCGAAAGTTCACTTTCCGCGTGAGCGTCGCAACGCAAATATTTCTAAATAACAGATCTGACATCCATGCACTGTGTCCTTGCCTCGCTGGCAAAAGAGCTGGGCTTCCGTCCTCCGGGGCCAACGAGTGAAAATACGCTCCCCTCGATGTGAAATTCCGGGTCCCGAGGAAAACAACGGGGCCGTTAGGCAGCCCCAAGCCCGGGCTGGGTCCGCGAGTCGACGGAGTGGACGCGAGGAAGCTGCTAAGATCTGCTGCCTCCGGGCCTGCAGGTGGGGAGACCGGAGCCCGGAGGGCAGGGCGCCCCGGAGCCGTCTTCTCCCGCCGAGTCCCGGCGAGGGATGCGAGGGAGGATGCCGCCGCTCGGGCTCGGTCTCCGCGCGCAGCCAGGAGCAGGCCTCGGCGGCCGCTCCGCCAACTCCGACCGCATCCCTCCCCACGCCGGCCCGGCGCCGGCTGAGCCCCGGCCCCCGGACAGAAAACTGCCCCTCCCGGGCATCGCGCGTCTCTCGAAGGCTCCGGTCAGCCGCACTCTCCTCCGGGGCCACCCCGCCCGCGCAGCCCGAGACCCGGGTCGGGGTCCCCCACCTCCCGCCATTTCTCCCCGGCGCCGCGGCAAGAGGAGGGAGGCTCAAGGTGACACTTTGTTTTGGACAGAGGACCCAGGTTCTGGGCCCGGCTTCCCGCCAGAGCCCGGTCGCCTCACCTGGCAGCGGCACACGATGTCGGCGTCCTGCGCCAGCAGATCCACCACCTTCCCCTTGCCTTCGTCGCCCCACTGCGCGCCGAGCACCACGGTCACCCGGTTCCCTCCGGGCCGCGCCCTGGGGCGGCCGCAGTCGCCGTTGGGCAGGGAGGATGCTGCCGGGCTGGTCTCGGCCAACGCCATGGCTCCAGTGACGCGAGGAGAACCCGACCGAGACGCCGGCTGCGAGGAGTGCGCGAACGGAACTGCCGTGCCGCTGCCAGCCACATGCAGAGGAAGGAGCGGGAGCCGGCCCCGCCCCTGCCCCGCCCCGCCCCGCCCCTCCAGGCCCCGCCCCGTTAGGGGGCGGGGAAGCCGTGACTGCCCGGCTCAGGCCTGCCGCCACAGCACCGCCTGGAGGCAGAGGCCCTGGTGGCTGCAACCGCCGCCACCGGGTCAGAGGCCACGTGCCTCCCACCACCTGGCGCGCCACTCCGGAACGAACCGGAGAGTGGAAGGGCCAGAGGCGGGGTTTTGAGCGCGCTGCCGCCTCAACGCTCTGCCTACCCTCCCCTCTCCCCTTTTCAAACTGGAGAGGCGCGGAGGTGAGCGCTGGAGTTCTGGACTACAACTCCCGGCCTGCAACGCTCTGGGCTTAAGTGACCTATTCTGTGGCCACAGCGTCTGCTCTGTGCAAGTTTCAGTCTCTGAAAGCGTTCATTTGTAAATTATTCTTTAATTTGTTTTTATTAAGAGTGTGTACAAAATATAAGGGTAGAATTTCATAATACAAATGGGGTGGAATCGGAACACACAGGTATCGAACTGGAAAGAAAAGGACTAGAAGAACAGAGATGCAGAAAGGGATGGAGAAGGGTCAACTCAAAAGTAAAGCAGTAAGGTAGAGGATGTAAGATCTGAAAGTCTGGAGATCAAGTGGAGTCTTAACCCTTCCCATTTTACACTTTAGTAACAGAGGCTCGGGGAGGAGTGTATTATTACTGAGGTCAGACACTACATGATGCACTTAGCTCTTTTAATTTCCACAGGCACATGAGGTAGGTAATACTATCTTATCCTTATTTTACGGGACTTAAAAGTTAAGTTGTTCTGGTAAGGGTTGAATTGCTATCTAGGCAGTCTGAGTCAACAGCTCAGCCTTTTTCTGGATGTATATTCCATTCCTGTTAGTGCTTCCGGTGCAGCTAGATTCTGGAGTATATGTACTGCTGACCTAATGTTCTTCCAACTGCAACACAAATGAACTACAACATATAATTCTGATATAAAGTTGCTTCGGGGAAAAAAGCGGGCATAGAATAGCATTAAATATAGTGTCTCCCAAATACCAACAACAACAAAAAAGAAAATAATAAATACGTACTTAAAAAAATAAGATGTAGTCCTGGCTGTTCTGGCTCAGTGGATTGAGCACCGGCCTGCGAACCAAAGGGTTGCAGGTTCAATTCCCAGTCAGGGCGCATGCCTGGGTTGCAAGCCAGGTCCCCAGCAGAGGGCACACAGAGGCAAACCCACATTGATGTTTCCCTCTCTTTCTCCTTCCCTTCCCCTCTCTCTAAAAATAAATATATAAATAAAATCTTTTTTAAAAAGTAGGTGATGGAATGGATGTAGAAGTTTAAAAAAATATATAGCCCTGGCTGATGTGGCTCAGTGGACTGAGCACCAGAATGCAAACCAAAGGGTCACAGGTTTGATTCCCAGTCTAGGGCATAAGCCTGGGTTGTGGGCCAAGTAGGAGGCACACAAGAGGCAACCACACATTGATATTTCTCTTCCTCTCTTTCTCCTTTCCTTCCCCCTCTCTAAAAATAAATAAATAAGAATCTTTTAAAAAATGAAAAATAAATAAAATGTAGTGTCTCCTAAATCATATATGTAAATACAATCATGTTCTCCATTGGTCCCCAAGAGCATTTTCTTATTTTTATTCAATGATTCGTTAAGTCAGTAAACACTGAGAACGTACTATAAACCGAGATTGTGCTGGGCACTGATGACATAAGGAGGAATAAAGATACAATTTCAGTCCTTCAGGATTCAGATTATTTGGTCTGCCGACAAGTAAACACATAAATTATAAGACTGATAACTTTTGTGTTTATCTTGGCTTTACCACAAGATCACAAACCCCTTTGTAAACCAGAATATTGTCCTACTTCTTTGTACCCAAGTGCACGAGATAGTGTTGGGCATACAGTAGGTGCTCAATAAGCACCTGTTGCTGTCATTTCTGTTCAACTTAGAAGTCATTTATGGAGCGCCTGAGCCCTGTAAATCACTGGCACGTGGGTTATGTGCTTCACAGTGGTTGTATATAGTCACAAGGAAAATTTGCACTAGAAGATAAACTAATTGAAAAGTTTTATCTTCATTCGGTCAACTAGTATTATCCGAAATGGTTTTGCTAGTCCACTTCAAAAACAGCATGGTTCCGCCTTACTTAAAAATCTGGTTTTGATTTTCCACTCCAACGTTGAGCTTCCAGGCTCCCAGAAGTTGACAGGCAGGCGCACGCGCACGCGCACTTGCCGGAATCCAGCGAACTGGCCGCACCGAGCTCCGCAGCGCGGTGCCCCGCAGCGCCTCCCACCGCGGGGAACTCGAGGCCGGCACCGGCGAGGCCTGGGCCGTTGAGCTGAGGGTCTGGGCGCCGCCATGGCCGCCCAGAGAGTGGCGGTGCTGTTATCCTGGCTGAGCTGCTGCGGCTCGGCGCTGTGGAGGTAGAGACGCCACTCGTGGACGGGGCCACCGGGCGGGGTCGTCCCTGGGACCGAGCAGGGGTCCCACCCAGCGCCTCAGTGGCCCGGGAACACCGCCCGTGCAGACCATCCTCTCTTTCCGCAGTTGCCTGAACAGAAGTCCCAGCGCCCCACCACCCCCTTCTGAAAGTTTTTGGTGAATGAAGGAGGAAAAGGAGGGGACGCTGGCAGGGCTTGGCTGCTGCAGAGTCCTGGTCACTTCGCAGCGCTGTCCTCGAACAGCTGAGCTCCTGTGAATCCTTAACGCCGGTTCCTCCTACTACACTCCGTTTCTGCCCGAGGGGAGCGGGGCAAGTGAGAACCCCAACACTGCCACCAGACATGGGGGAGGGGGGCCCTTCACTAGGATAGCTAGGTCGTTGGTGGTTGCATGATTTATGAGAAAGTGCGTTATGCAATGTAAGGAGACGTGATTCCCGTACAAAGTGAGTTGATTTAAGGAATGAAAACATAAAGATTTGAGAGATTTTTGTTCAGTGTCAGGTAACTGCTGGATCGGAACGCGGATCCAAATATTATCGAGAGATTTTTGACGTAAGTTAAAATACGGATGGTCAACCAGAAAAACCACACTCTGCGAATATTCTATTTAATGGAGGTTTTGCTATAACGGTAATTATTGCCCTCCAACATTAAAGTGTAAGAATACCAACAATAAATCCAACCACAAGAGGCTTCAGAGGAAAGGGATCCAGGGCACCTCACTAGGCACACACAGGTGTCACATAGCGAGATGCCATTGGAAAGGCGAGTGAAGTGGTGAGAAAGCAAAAATGTGGCATTCTAACAGAACTTTGTAAGCCTTCGTTTTCTTCTCTGTAAGAAGATGAGCCCTGGCTGGTGTGGCTCAGTGGACTGAGCGTGGGCCTGCGCACCAAAGGGTTGCTGGTTCGATTCCCAGTCAGGGCACATGCCTGGGTTGCAGGCCAGGTCCCTGGTGGGGGGTGCATGAGAGGCAACCAAACATTAATGTTTCTCTCCCTCTCTTTCTCCTTCCCTTTCCCTCTCTTTGAAAATAAATAAATAATCTTTTTTTAAAAAAGATGAGAAAACCTCTCTCATGGGGTGGTTGTGAGGCTGGAATCCAATGTGCTCTCCATACCTGCGTGGCAAACTCTGGGCCACATAAACCGTGGTAGCTAATATAATGAAGGATGGCCCGTGAACTCAGGGAGTCTGGAAACTATGTGTGCACCAGAGGTCATAAAACTGTATGGTAACTTCGGAGTTTCAGGCTATACAATCTGTTTGAATCCCCCAACTTTGCCATTGTAGGGGAAAGCATACGCCAACCAAATATATGATTAAAGTCCATTTCACCAGTTTCTTCTTACTTTTGTCATGTGGGTTGCATTATATTTATAGTGGACAATGCTGCTTTAGGTAGAGCACACAGAGAAATTAAAGTGCCCTGACTAATAGAGGAAATGATCGTAAACAAGGACTCCCAGAAATTTGCTCTTTACTTCAGTGCTTCAAACAAGCAATACCGCTTTATGGATTTGTCATCTTTGTTCATTTTATTTTAATTCCATGTATAAGGAAAGGCAATACAGCCAATATTCTTCAACAGTTTTCATCCTAAAACAAAAACAAGATGTAAAAGTGTTTACAGGCAGTCCCCGACGTATGATGGTTCCACTTACGACTTTTTTACTTCATGGGGGTGTGAAAGTGACACGCATGATAAACTACATGAGATATTCAACACTTTACCATAGACTAGGCTTTATGTTAGATGATTTTCCCCAACTCTAGGCTACTGTCAGTGTGCTGAGCACACTGAAGGTCCGTTAGGCTGAGCAATGGTCTTTGATAAGTTAGGCGTATTAAATCCATTTTCAAACTACAGCATTTCCATCTTACAGTGGGTTGGTTGAGAGGTAACCCCATCGTCAGTCGAGGGAAATCCGTACTTCTCATTCTAGTGTCTTCAGATACTGAGCCAACCCTGGCACCCCTTGAGTGGTGGGTAGAGTTCACGGGGAATCTCAGTTTCAGCCCCAGCGATGCTTTGCAGGAAGATCCATGGGCAGAAGTGTAAAGCCCTTGCAGCCTGGGCGCCTCTCTTCTCTGGAGGGGAAACTAGGGCTCATGCTCATATTTAACTTTTTCCTCCACAGATACTACACTAACAGCCCTGATTACCGCATTTTTAGTACTAGAAGCACTGTAAGTGTTTAATTTTTTAAACTATGTTTAAGTTTTTTTTTTTTTACCTTAGAGAAGAGTTTGTTATACTCAGGTGTATAGCACAGTGTCATTCTTTTATGTTTATTTTACATCCTACATTTTATTTATCTTCCTAATAGGGACCCCCCTCTGCAACAATAGTCCTTAAATATGTAAGTAGCAAAAAATGAGTAGCATTGTCTTATTATTTAATATTCAAAAAAAGTTTATCATGATACAAACAGGATGACTATGTCTCATTTATCTTTTTTTTAATCCCCAGAACCTACTAGAGTATCAGTCACCTCCTAGATACTTAATATATTACTTTTGAAGTAAAGTAAAATAAAAATCTTATAATTTGGAGGGAAAGCTGCAAGTGTTTCAAAAAAGTTACTTTTCCTTTGTCATATTACTTTGTATAACTTCAAGTAAATCAAATTTTAATTATTCTTTCTTTAAATAGTAAGCACCCAGAAAACTTAACCCTATCTCTGAAAAATGAGATGAAAATTGAGATGAAATTTTTGAGAAGTAAATGTTTTGTTTGAACTTTTTTATCTTATTTTTTAGATTAAGTTAGAGTATGAAGGAACATTATTTTCTGAGTGGAGTGTGCCAGAAACTTGTTCTGTGACAAATAAAAGGTAACATTTTTGTCATGAATGTCAATGTCTGTGTGTATTTACATGTAACCAAGCATTCACATAGTGTGGACATTCAGACTCCAGGCTTTGACTGAATGTAAATGTATTCCCATTAAATAGATGTGAAAAGAAAAACAAAATCACTTTGAAAATAGGATAGAAATCAAATATTGCTATATTTTTATTTTTCTTACTAACATACAATTGGAGTTTTTAGGCTTAAAGAGCAGCAGGAAAATTTTTATTAACCTCATATGCATCTTTACCTGTATCTCCCTTCTTGCTTTCTTTCAATGCCAGGTCACCCAAGACAGAACTGCATTGTCCTACTCCCGGGATTCAGGTTATAAAACCGATTGTTACAGGCCCGGTAAGTTGATTTTAATGATAACTTATTAAGACTTACTAAACTTGAATAATCATCCATGTCACATTTTATTTTGCCCTTTTTTGGTGCTTCCAAATAAGAAGTATTTTTATTTATTTATTTTACTTTTTATAGATTTTCTTTATTTATTTTTAGAGAAAGAGAGAGAAAGGAACATCAAAGTGTGGTTGCCTCTCGTGTATCCCCTACTGGGGACCTGGCCTGCAACCCAGGCATGTGCCCTGACTGGGAATCGAACCAAAGACCCTTTGGTGTTTGTTTCACAGGCCAGCGCTCAGTCCACTGAGCCACACCAGCCAGGGCAATAAGAAGTATTTTTAAATGACTGTCAATCATTAATTTTTAGATATAGCTCTGCAAATTAGAAGTTATTAAATGATGCATTTTACCTTAGTCTTTTTATTAGTATGTTGAAGCCCCAGCCCCCATTGCAATGATAACAGTGCCCCCAGCCGAGAGGGCCTCTCGTGGCATTCCCCTGTGACAGCACCCAGGGTTAAGCGCCATTTCCAGAAGGTTTGTTTTTTTTTACTCTACCGTGTTTTCTTCAAGAAAGCATATGTGAATGCTAATAAATGAAAGTGATGTTGCCCTGGCTGGTGTAGCTCAGTGGATTGAGCGCGGGCTGCAAACCAAAGGGTCGCCAGTTCGATTCCCAGTCAGGGCACATGCCTGGATTGCAGGCCAGGTCCCCAGTGGGGGCCACGTGAGATGCAACCACACATTGATGTTTCTCCCCATCTCTTTCTACCTCCTTTGGTCTAAAAATAAATAAATAAAATCTTTTTAAAAAATAAATAAATAAATAAAATCTTAAAAAAAAAAAAAAGAAAGTGATGTTGAGTCCTCTCTAGTTTACCAAAACAGGAAAGCATTTTAAAACATTGACACTTTATTAACTAGTAACAAAGCACTGGCCCCACACCCCACAGCAGATATTACTACACAAGTGTGTAAAGCCACTGCCACAGAAACTCCAGGTGACCAAACCTGCCTGTGCTTTGGGGCTAGTGCCTTCTTTTTAATCAACAACCTTTCTTTTCAGGACACAGTAGATGGAGCGATGTGGGAGAGGCCCGATGAGTATTAGTTCATGTTTTAACCCCTATAGACTGAAACCTATTTGAATTTGGCTTTTTAAGTTTCGTGGACACAGTTTCTGAGGAAGTAAAGGATTTCTTTCCCTTTTGTCGCATGTTGGAAGCCCAGATAAACATTACAAAATAGGTTATGTAAAAAAATACACACACGCAAATACATGCATGTACACAGGACTAGCTTTGTCATTTAGGTATAGTATCATCAGATCTTACAACCTTTCAGGAAGGACATACGACTTTTGAAATTCAAACACACCTCCAGGCATCGCCAAGTGTCCCCAGGCGAGGAAAGTCACCTCTGGTTGAAAACTGCTAAACGAGAAAATTAAATGAACTGTGTTTCAGTGAGGAAAATGTCAGACACTCTGAACACCAGAAAATGACAGAAGTTTTAGCAGCTCTGTGTCAGGAGTCATGGTCAAAGACTCAGGAACCAGGGGCAAAGCATATATATTTCTTATTATTTCACAAAGTCAAATGTAATAGAAACAATAAGCCACCTAAATCTGTCATCCATGAGAGTAAGTTCTTAATTACAGGGAGTAACTGAAGAATTGAACTAGTATTGTATGAATATTTATTAGTTCTATTCTGAAATTTATTCAGTATACTTCCTCTAATCTTAGATAATTAACTGAGTTCCTCTGTGACTTTGATGCCTGTATCTAAATTTGTATTTGGTTTAAAGTGAACGTCATATGTCATAGTTTCTTTTGCATTTTCTTTTAGGATTTAGAAGAAGAACGTTATTTAGTTATGGACAGTTCTAATACTTGCTTTCTATGGTACTATAAAGTTATGTAAGTAATGCAATAGTGAATATAAAGGTTATTAAAGCTTTTAAAGTGTATTTAGCTTTAAGTTCGAATTAACAAAATTCACAAATGGGTTATCTACATTATAGTTTCCATATAAGCTTTCATTCACCAATCAAGATATCCTCAACTATACTGCCAAACTTATATTGAAAGACAAACAATAAAAATAACAATAGCAACCACTGTTTGAACATATACTACTTCTGCTTTATGTAAATTATCTCTCTCAATTTGTCATAATAACCACACAAATGTTGGGTATTACTATCTCTATTTTATAAATGTGGAAATGTAAGCTTGGATAGATTAAATCATTTTGACCAAAATACACAGCCACTAAAAGGTAGAATTGGGATTTGACTCTGTTTTTTCAGACGACAAGGCTCATTTATTTCCGTTAGCTACATTATATTCCAAAATGACTCTGTCCTGGATAGGTCTTCAAATCCACTGTAACCGGAGAGTGAGTGAATACAACTAAGAAAGGGAAACTCGTACAAGGAAAAATAATTAACTGCATTATCAATCATTCAATAAGTAAAAAACATCAATGAATCAGAATATCTTTTAGTATCATCGTCATGGCAGTATCCTAAACACTGTATAGGATGCAAAAAACTGTCTCAGGTGGTCTCTGCTCACCAGGTAACTATAATGTACCTATTTCTTTTTCTCTACTTAGCATCCCTTCCTTTGGGGGAACTAACCCTTCCCTACTCTGTGATGAAATGGTCAATTTCATGTAATTTTATATCGTACTGACTCTCTAACCCCACGTCATTGGCCAGAGTGCCTAGCTGAGGATTGGCACATGGCCCAGGCAGAACAGATCTGAATACTGGTGCTATCAGCAAAGCATGGTTTTTGCTGATAGTTTCATTGTCCTGGTTCACATGGCCCCTTAGGGTCAGATGGCTCAGCAGCTTATGTGCAATTTTGGATTGAACGTCCTGATAACTAGATGTCACAAGCCCCTCCAGGAGTACACATTGAGCCATTCCTTTGCATTACTGCCCCCTTCCCAGGGTCTTACCAGAAAGCGAGGATTGAGTCTCCACTCCTCATGAAATTGGCAGCCTCCATTCTTGTTGGGAGTCTCAGGGGTGCCAATCGATCACCAGCTTTCCCCCTGTGAGTTTTGAACCAACTGAGAAACAGACATGGAAAAACCTGCGGGGGAAATTCCTGGTGCGCCTGACTTGGAGAATAAACCTGCCTCTGTGGTCATATGGGCTATTGGCTACTTCCTCCGAGGAGAGACCATGGCAACCATTAGAGAGGTGAATCTACCAAGAAAGCATTTAGAGCCATGTTCGTGGGTTTCCAGTCTCAGTCACACACCCTGAGCCCCAAGAGCTGGGGAAAGAAATATGCCCGCAGGCTGTCCTGATCCAGATATGTCCCCTCCATGAAAGCAAAAACAGAAGCAGCTCCTCCCCAGGGGCACAGGCTCGCCCAAAAGAGAGAACTCATGGGGAGCTGAGTGTTTTCTGTTACACCAGTTACAAAATGTTCACAACCTATCACCCGTAAAGACCCCATTTAGAATAAAAATGAAACTAATGCCCATGTATCCATCACACCAGTCAACAAATAGAACATTACCGGAACCTCAGAATGTGCTTTATGTCCATACTGGTCACACTCTATTCATTTCCCAAGAGTTAACCACCATCCTGAATAGTGTGTAATAAATGATTCCTTGCTTTTTTTATACTTTACCAATATCTGATTGCAAGAAATTGTTTAGTTGTGTCAGTTTTTGAATGTTATCTCATTGAAACATACATTCATCCATGACTTGCTTCTTTGTCTAAGCATCACATTTTTGAGGCTCATGCGTGTTCCAACGAGAATCCTTAGTTCTTGCACCGTGAGTGCTCAGCGATAGTTTTGGCTCATTCTGCTGCCAGTGCGTGTATTTGCAGCACAGGGCTTCACTGCTCAACGTGGGGTCCCAGGACCAGCAGCACTAGCACCGGCTGCGAGCGTGTTAGAAATGCAGACGCTCAGGCCTCGTTCCACACCTACTGGATTGTAACAGGCATTTTAACAAACCCTGGAGTCACTGTGTGTCCATCATTGTTTGGGAAGTACCGATCTGATGCACAGGAGTGGAAATTCCTCTCACGTACACACCTAAAAGTAGAATTGCCTCAAGTTAGGACAAGCGCTTGGTCAGCTTTTCTAGGTAACGCCTAAGTGATTTGTGAAAAGGTGACCAGTCGACGGCCACACCACCCTGAACGCGCCCCATCTTGTCTGAAAAGGTCGCCCGAGTTTTACACGAACGCCGGAGGTGGGCAAAAGTGCCCATTGGGCTGCATCCTAAGGAACACTTAATATTAGCTGACTTTTTCATTTTTTCCAGTCTAGTAGGTGTGAAATTATGTCATCGTGTTTTTTCTTTGCATTTCCCTGATTCCTCTTGAGCACATGTCCATGTATTCATGAGGAATTTTTCATTTATATCATTCCCTCCTTATTAAATGAGCACTTCACCCGTTTTTGAGTTATTTATGTTTCATAACCTAGTTTCATTATAGTTTAATTACCAGGACATTATCATATTTTTTTTTAAGTATTTTACCCACTTTATGCTGCTTTTCACTTTTTATGATCTCTATCGACACCAGCAGTCCTTACTATGGTAAATGAATTTATAAATTCCTTTGTCACTTTACACCTTTTTTAATCTACTTAAGAAATCTTTCTCTACCTGCAACTTCCTAAAAAATAGTCTCCTATATTTTTTTCTAAAAGTTCAACACCGTTGTCCCTTCCACAAGTAAGTCCTCAATCCACCTAGAATTAGTTTTTGTACATGCTTCACAATAGGAATTCAATTTTATTTTTTCTACATGGATGATTCATTTTTCATACCCATTTGTTGGATAATCTCTTTGCCTATCAGGCCTGCTCTTTCACAGGCCTCTTTTCCGTGTCTGCATGGATTTCTTCCCAGGCTGGCTGTTCCGTTCAGCTGATATGTTTGTCTCTGCTTGAATACGTTCTACATTATCTTTATTACAATCACTTTCTTTTAAAATCTTGATGACTGGTAGTGCAAGTACCCAGCCCACTCCAACACCAACTCCAATCCTTCTGGGGTCTCTCAGCTATGTCCTGGGCCTGTTTCTCTTCCCTATGAATTTTTGGAATTGATTTATCAAATTCCACCAAATTCCACAAAAACCCTAGTAGGGATTTTTATAATTTCTCTAAACATTTTGATCAGTGTAGAGAGTCTCTGCTCACTAATAATATAAAACTCTTCATTTATTTAGGTTCCTTTACATGTCTGCCAATAACATTTTGTAATTTTTCATACAGATGCAAGGACATTTTTATTAGATTTATTTCTAGCTACTTTGTATTTTTGCTGCTCCTAGAAATAGTCAAATTTTTTGAATTGAATATTCTAACCAGAGCTTCCTGTTGTATCTAAATACAGTTTATGTTTGAATATTGATTTTTATATTCAGCAACCTTGCAAAATTCTTATATTAATTCTAATAATTTATTTATATATTCTCTGGGAGTTTTTACACATCATATCACTTGAAAATAATGTTTATTTTTTTCCCAATACATGTGTCTTTTATTCCTTTTATCCCTGCCGTCCGGCCGGAAGCACGATGTTTCCGAGACAGATGACTGCAGGCCTTCTCGTCTTTTGTCTGATCTTCAAAGGAAGGCTGCCATCACTTTGCTGTTTTGCATAATATTTGTTACAGGTTACAAGTTAACCTTTACCCAGTTAAGGAAGTTTCCTTTTATTCCATGTTGGCGGTGAATTTTTCGTATGAATTTTGCAGTTGAAATCTATTTGAAGTTTTTTCTGCTTCTACTTAAAAGTTCATATAGCTTTTCTCCTTGACTACATTAATCTGGTGAATAAGTCATTAATATTTCTGTATTAAGCTGACCTTGTGTTTCTAGAATAATCCAACTTGGTGTTGATGCATTATCTTTCCTATACATTGGTGGATTTGGTTTGCTAATATTTGTTCAGTGTTTTGTGTGTGAATATTCACAAGTGGGCTTGGCCTGAGATTTGACTCCCCTTACACCATCCTTTTCTGCTTTTGGTGGCAAGGCTATGCTAGGTTCATCATGGAAATTAACAGCCATTTTTTTCTTTCCTCTGACAGATTTTGCATAAGACTTGAAATTCATAGTCCTTGAGTATTGGGTGGAAACTAGCATAGAAATCCACTTGAATCTAGATTTTTCTGGGGGTGTTAGGGGCAGGAAGATTTCCTAACTATTAATTGACTCAATGGTTATTGTGCACGTTTGGAATTCTAATTCTTGCAAACTCCATTTTCATCAGTAGTATTTTTTTCTGGGAATTTAACATCTTTGGTTAGCAATGTTAGTAAAAATTTCAGCGTTGTCACGTTGCCTATAATGTCCTCTTATCTTTGTTCAATCTCTGAGGTAGCTGTAATTTTGTGTCTGAACATTTCTAAGATTTTTATTTGTGTCCCCCTTCTGTTGCCTTGTTCTTCTTCCAAGGGCTATTTCTCTACTTATCTTATTAGTCTTTTCAGAGAACCATCTTGTGGCTTTGTTGAGCTTTTCTATTGCTGTGGACATGGAATGATAAAGTCAGATTTTTAAAGATTACTCATGTGTCTTTGCTATGGGAACTTGCACTGGTGTTAAGGAAGCATGTAGATTCAAGCCCCTCAGTCTTCTGTGATGACACATGAGACTCCTGATTATATTTAATTATAGACACATGTGGCTTTTTTTTACATTTAGCATTTAATGATTTATCTATAATGGAACATAAAGAGAATATTCCAAGATTTAGAGACACGTATATTGAAAGTAGAATATTCAATCTAATATTTAGTATACTGTTTACTAAAATACAGTTCCTCTTTTTCCCAACAGGAATTTCCCTGAGGCCTTAATGCAGGTAAAATATTTTTTAAATTTTGTATATCCTTCTTTTATGACAACTATAATATTTCCAGATTATATTCCATTTTTAACAGAAGACAAATTTTTCAACAGAAGTGGCTTAGACCAGTGGTACTCCAGGTATGGTGTGAGGGCCCTCAGGGGTCCACCACCTTCTCAGGAAGTCCACGAGGTCTACCCTTTTCCAACCTTCTCTCTGTGAAGAAAAAATACCTTCATTGGTTATGCACATTAATTTGATAGAAATATGGACAAGAACCTACTAAGAGTAGTTATTTGTGAGTGTAGTGAACTTACGGAAATGAGTGATGAAGTACGGAGGGGGGGAGACAGTTTTCACTGTATTTTTAATATAATTTGTTTTGTCCCGGCTGGTGTAGCTCAGTGGATTGAGCGCGGGCTGTGAACCTAAGGGTTGCCGGTTCAATTCCCAGTCAGGGAACATGCCTGGGTTGCAGGCCAGGTCCCCAGTGGGGGCCACATGAGAGGCAACCACACACTGATGTTTCTCTCCCTCTCCTCCTCCCTCTCGTCCCTTCTGTCTAAAAATAAATAAATAAAATCTTTAAAAATATATAAATAAATAAATATATAATTTGTTTTAATTGTGTGAATAAATAGTCTATTCAAGAAAAAATAAATAAGAAAGAAAAGAATTAGATCGGCACCTAATGAAATGTATCCAGTGATAAAAGCAAGTTACAAATAACCCATGTGGTGTGATTTCATTTTTGTTAAATGTGTGTGAGTGGGTGGGGTGCTGTGTCTACTTGTGAATGCAGAGAAAGCTATAAGAGCATTCTTACGAAAGGCTAACAGTTCCCTCGGGTGTGCAGAGAAATACTATTAGCTCTTCCTTCATATGTCTTTGAGTTGTTTCACTTATTAAAAACGACACGTTGTTTTGTTTTTTAAATGGGATCATCAAAATAGTATAAAAGCATTTTTGTGGTTATGTTTTGCCACAACTGAAAATGAAGTGTGTCCAAAATTTAAAGCAATGCAAACATTTTATTTTGTAGAATATGATTATATGGGTATACGACCCAGAAAATGCAGACCCCAGTGAGCTGGTTCGGGAAGCAGAGATGCCGTCACAAGTAGGTGGAAACATCATTATCATCGATAAAATAATAGGCTACGTTTCTTTTGTAAGGGCTGTGAATATTGTGAATATTTTATTTTAAGGTACCCAGAACTAACTAAATACATTTTAGTACTAAATACATTTTAGTATTTAGTATTTAGTATTTAGGCCTGCTGCGAGCTGTTCCTGTACTAACGCCGTGGCAGCAGCAATCTTTTCGTGAGTTAGTGGCCGTTGATCAACCCATATAGGGTCTGTGGTTTTCCACTGAATTTTTTCTGCATGGGGTACAGGTATGTCAATGGCCATTAGACTAAATTTTGATCTTTCTCTGAAGTATATCCTATACCAGCCCTGGAAGCACGAGGC
>PVJI01026378.1:0-19196 GCA_004026765.1 Micronycteris hirsuta | reverse complement strand
TAACTCCAAAGTTCAGCAGCATCTAGCAGACATTCACGTTGAACGAATTAATGCTGATTTTAGGAAAGTCGAATTTCATATGATTTCACAACTGCAATGATTAATATCATGTTCATATGTCAGGAGGGTCTGAGAATAGCACATTACCACATGGCCTGAGCACCTGAGTCAATGCCCGTGCTCTGTTTGTAGATAAGGGAAAGGGAACTAATATGCAGCAGGCACCAAGTATGTGCTAAGAATGATCATGGCTGCCTCAAGTGTCTAATTAAGGCCTCAGTACCATTAGGAAGAAGAGAGTGCTGCCCATCACAGAGCTGGCATAGAAGCTCAGGGAGGTTAGGTTGCACACCCAATGTCTCAGACCTGTGAAATAGCTGAAGAAAGATGAACTGCACCCAATGGGACCTCAACTGTTGAACGTGTGGATCAAATGGATTTTCATCCATGCCTAAAGTATCTGCTTTAGAAAAAAAAAAATTTAATCCTAAAACAGGGAAGTCAGTTCAATGCTTCATCTCTTGGGTTCACCAGTTATGTCAGGCAGGCTATTCAAAAGCAGCCATTGCCAAAGCAAAGATGAGATGAGATCCCCTTCCTATTTCACTCAGTAGTCCCACCCAGCTGCAGCTGGGCCCAGGACAACAGGACACAGAGTCACTCCAGAGCTCAGGCAGCTGGCTCCTCATGTCTGAGACAGGACTGAGATCCCACACATAGGCTGGAGTCTCATGGTCAAGGGTATGTTGCTCTGTAAAGGAACGAAGAGAGCATTAAAGCAGTCCCAGGCCATTTTCCAAGAGATTTGGAGAAAAAGGGAAAAGAATTAGGAGTCATGAGTAGAGGAAAAAGTAAGAGTATAGTTTCTAGAGATTCATACATGTGCACAAATACGTATATATGTACATATGTGTGCATGTTTAAGTCCAGAGACCTAATGCAGAACAAAATAAAGTCTCTTGGAAATAGTTTTCCTTCCCTAGTTGCAAACTCCCTGGTTGAACAGCATGGAGTTGAACAGTCCATTTATACTTAAAACTTTTGCTGACTATTTCAGAAGTCCCAGCGTATCCGTGGCTAAGATGGATCCCACAGGGGCCGAAACAGAAGAGCCCACAACCACCCGAGAAAGTGCAAACAAGTCTTATCTCTTAAATAGAGTCTTCCAGGTATGATTGCACTTAACAAAATGACATTAGAGGGAAGAGAGAAAGAATAGAGGGAAGTTTTAATATTCTTCTTTAAGTTACATTTCCTCACTATTTTATTAAAATAAAATAAATACATTTTAGAAGGCTGATACTAGTTATAAATCACTCTCAACTTTAATTAATATTGACAATGGCTCCTGAATTATGTCTCAAGTTTTCTTTAAACATTAGGATATTTTTCTTGCTGAATTCACTCTGCTCACTAATTTTTACATTCACCTTTATTTTTCTCACACATGCTATTTGAACCTTTCCAACTATATTTCCATAAGTTTGGGGATGCATCAGGCAGTTGCAGGGTATGCAGAAATATACTAAATTTTGCAGTATCTAATCAGGGATTTCACTTGCCAAAGAAAACTCTGATGTTAGCTGATTGTTTATTGGTGAGCTGTTAGTTCACAAGTGGGCAAAAGAGTTGTTGTCCTCCCTTTCCCCTCAAAGGAGAAAACTTTGTTGGATTAACAAGGAAGTGACTTAGAAGGAGGCCTTCCCCATCTTTAACAATTCCACACCCTTTAAAATTTTTATAGTTTCCTTCCAAAACCACCTCCAGTGTCATAGAAGAATTCGAAACCACAACATTTTCCTAATCCAGGATTGCTCACCGAAATCAGGGCCTACGGAGATACTTTTGGTGACTTTCTTTGCTTCCATCCTAGGAAGGCTGTACTGAGCATCATCCAGAACTGGCCACCAAGAAGTGACGCTCCCAAAGGCAGTCGGCATTGTTTCCAGGACGAGCACACAGCGCTGGCTTTCCCTTACCTGCCTCCTCAGCTCCAAAGAGAAGGCGTATGCATCCATCATAAGCAGACTTGGCAATGTCCCTCCCCTTTACCTTAACTGTAGAATTGACCAAATTCCCCTCAATTCCCTCTGCCTGAAATGTTTTTTCCTCACTTCAGTCATGTTGCTGCCCAAATAGCACTTAGCTATGAGAAAGACCTCTGACCACCCTGTGTAAACTAACCATCAACACCATCTGTCTCTTTCTCTGTAACGCCTCACACTGCGTTATCCTTCCTCATAACCCTGGCTTGCTACATTCGTTTGTTGGCTGCTTCTCCCCAATTAGAATTTCACTGAGGACAAGAATTTGCATATTGTGTTCAATGCTCTATCCCTCAAGGGACAATGCCTGGCAAACAGGACACCTTTATGATATATTTGTTTTATGAATTAATAAATAAATTAGGTAAGAGGTCTTCACCTAGAGTGTCAGAAAGGATTTAGACCATTTATTGAACTTTTATGCTGTCTTGCCCTCAAATTTTGTGTGTGGCCCAGAGGCAGGGAATGATACTACAGAATCTGGGAGACTTCCTTCAGGCTCTGGGAAAGTTAAGGTTGGCAAGTGATGGGTGAAAAGATCAAACTCCTACTAACTGTGGCCTAATCACAGCTTTAAAGTCCTTCATCTACACTGAAAGCCATTTACGGAATGGCTCCACTTCCTTTTCCAGCCTTCTGTCTCTTGGGGTTAACATATACATTCTCAGCCAAAGTGGTCTATTGTCTACTAGGTGTGTTCACCCCACCTACAATACTTACAACATTTTATTTTTGCCCCAGAGGTTCTTTCTACCCTTCCCAGCTTTCCCAGCATCCTTTGCCAATCACCACATGTCTAAATGTCAACTCACCCACCCTTCCAGGCTCCCTCTAGGAATCACACCTCTGTGACACTTCTTCACACACCCACCCTCACCATCCGGATGACCATCCTGGCTGGAGCCTACCTCTCTGCTCTCGCTCTTTCAGCTCTCCAGCTCTCTTGTTGCAAGGACACTCTTCACCGTTTACTTGTAGGTTTGAGTGTTTTGTTGCTGCTGTTTGCTTATTTGTTTGTTTTTGTACAAGCCTCAGCTTTGCAATTAGGCCAAATGGCAGCTTCCCTTGTGTTCATTAATCTGCCCTCACCCAGTTCACATGCCCAAAGCATTCTTAGTTATCAGTGATTCTCAACGGCAAGGCACAAATCCCACGGTGAGGAGGGGCAGAGGTGAAGGTGGCGTATATCCAAGTCTGTGGTGGGGAAGAAAGTATGTCAGCTAAAAGAGTGCCCTGCCTCTTGCCACCCCACTCCGTTAATTTCTGACATCTTAAATAACCTCCCCATGCTTGGGATTCATCGTATTAGACTACAAACTGCTTGTGTATTATTCATCATTGCATCTCCTACCTTGCCTAGCAGAGTGCCTTGAACTTAACTGCATGCAGGAAAAATGTTTGATGAATGAATGAATGCATCCATAGGAAACCTTCCTGTTCCCTTGTACCTAGCACCTCCCTGATCCCAGCTTTGAAAAACATATCCTTAAGGCAGGCTATAAAACACCCGTCATCTTTAATCCTTATCCCCCTCCACAGCCACACACACCCTCTGACCAGGCATTTATCTCAGGGCACAAAATGCCATTTGCCTGCTGATCAAAGGCTGTGGGAATGGGCGGCATGAGCAGAATGGCAGCTGCACTCAGATCCTGCCCGCACCCTTCCTGTTTGCAGCAGCCCACCCCAGGGGCTATTATGTTTTTAGAAGGCTAAGCAGAGCCCCTCCTTCATCTCCTCCTTCCCAGGTCCTTGCAGACACTTGGGGGGTCTAAAGTGGCAGCCCCTCGCCCATGGAGCCTGCTTTCAGCGGTTCATTGTCCTGAGCAAGGCGCAGATAGCAGGCCAGACGCTCCTTTCCCCTTTCCTGGGACGCTGATAAGGCAATGAAAACAGTCCTCTATTTTCCTGCACAAAAGCTGACTTAGAAGAATGAGGTGGAGCATAAGTGATAACCAGCCAGAATTTGTTGTTTTGTGAAAAGAAATGTGGTCGGGAGGGGATGAGGAAGACTGAAAGCTTTGAGTTTTTGCTTCGGGTTGTAAAAGTCAGCCACCCTCCACTAACAATGCCCCTTTTCCAACCCTAGAGCCTCATTTCACTTCTGTAATGAAAAACGCTGCCCTCAGGTCAGAGGGCCACAAATGCCTCCTCTTGAGGTTGGCTGGGCCACCTGGGTGCCTCTTACCTGACCCAGTTAACCACTGTAGTTTAGGAGTTGAAATTAATGGAGAGGATGGAAGACAAGAATGCCTTCCTGTACATTTAACCTATTCCAATCACATATCTTACCCTTTTGAACACACCTGCTTGGACAATTTCGTCTCAAGACAGTGTGCCTTAATGTGGGAGCTTCACCAGCTCCACATGATCTTGGTTTTGTTCCAAGGGTCTCAGGTCAAGAGTTCTTTAAATAAACAAAACAGCCTAGAGTTGCCAAGTTGTTACACAAAATAAATCCTTCAAAGACGTAGTTGCTGCTTGGTGAGTGCAGAGGTGAAGAAATGGGGTGAAGAAATGGAGTATTACTATCACAATCTGGAGCTGAGAAAAATGAGATGAAGGAGAAAAATGGGACTTTAAACCATGTTTCCTCGTGGGATTGCACTGCCCCGAGGCTGGTGCTAGCCTCTCTCTGGCGGCACTTGGTCTGGAACCTGGTGCAGTTCACGGAACCTATAGCTCTTATTTTTTTCCCCCAGAAAAAAAGGTAGTTCCCATGAGGCAGATTCAAGGAAATTAATTGGTCTAGGGTTGAGTCGCAATATTGGTACTGTTCTTAAAAGCAAGCAAGATAATTCCAATGTACAGTCAGGATGGAGAATCAGTAAACAAAATAATCTCTAAGGTATCTGCTGGTTCTTTTTTTCCTTCCTTTTTAAAGTGGTGCCACATCAATAGGGCCGCTCTCATGTGATAGCTCCTCAGTTTCTGGCTCCACACGACTTAGCAGTGAATCCCTTCTTGTCAGACCAGGAGTTGTCCCTCCTTCCAGGAGGAATGCTAGAGTAAAATAGAGATCTCTTCTGATTAAAATTTGAAGCAGAAGATGTTTCTTTAAAGCACTGACTCTACTAGAATCTAAATTCCACAAAGACATTTAAACGAGGAGGAATTTCTCATACAGAACACTCTTCTCTTTCTGCTAGTTCTAAAATGTTACTGTTCCATACTTTAGGGCACACGTTTTTCTTTTAGTTTTATTTAGATATAATTGACATGTATTAGTTTAAGGTGTACAACATAATGATTTGATATTTGCATATATTACAAAATGATAATAAGTCACCACATTAAGACTGGACTAGTTAACATTCGTCACCATCAAGTTTCTTTATTTACCCTTCTCTCATTTATCTAAAGACTTCATTACCACTCCTTCTTCGGCCTCCATGTCTTTCTGAAGTTGGTGGACAAAAAACTGAGCAACTGGCCACTGCTACTTCTTCTCTCACACTGGGACCGAAAGGCAGGTGATTGACCCTTTGCTCAATCACCCAGGGACCCAATTTTCCAAGGTATGTAAGTTTTGAGGCCTCTCGGGAATTCAGGCAGGGCCATATGCATGAGCTGAACTTCTCCAAGAAAAATACAGCACTCCAGTGGAATACTGGCAGTGACGAGAACAGGAGGCAGCAGTAGGACAACTCTACACGGCAGTTTAGATTCTAATCCATTTTTCACCATGAAGAAGGCTGCTAACTAAACCATGGCCACCTCCTTAGTTACCAACTGGGATGTGCCTCCTCCACTTTCCTTAAGAAAGCATTTTAATATCTTTATGAATCTCACTATCTTAGTTTTTTGCTTCCTAAATTGCAACTAAAGTATTCTAATACTTTTTCTGTTCCCTTTCTACCTCCTTGCATCGAGCTCCCTGGACTGGGCTTCTAGGGTCTATATTCCTGTCGTCACTCCAGACTTACTCATCTCCTCCTAGAGAGGCTCTCCCAAGGTCAATAGTCTTGGGAGGAGCTCTTGGTGACAACTGCCTAAGGCATTACCAACTCTCAAGTGGGTTTAAAAATCAAGCACGCAACTGTACAAATAGAAAAAGAACAGGCAGCATAAAATTAAGCAAAATGCCAAATATCTCATGCAAATAGAAAGACAATAAAAGCAAAAGATAAATGTGATTATTACATTAGATCTTTAGAATAAGATCTCAGGAGTTAGAAAGGGCTCTATTCACCATACAGGCTAACTCCCAAAGGATGCTCTCTTCAGCATCCTCAGCATACAGCACCCAGAATCTGGTTAACCATCCAGGGATGGAGTTAACTCTCTCACAAAGCATTCCATTCCAGTTTGGGTCTATTTTAAGTAAAACTTAACCCAAGTCAAACATCAAATTAGAAACTCTGTGAGTAATTTATACCTTGAAGGATACATCAGTCTCTTATCACAAGAAGGAAATCATAAACTGGGAAGGAAAGTTGTGGAATGTGTAACAGTGGTCTGAGATATTTATTTATAATTTTCCCTTAGAATCACTTTTAAAATAGCACATTCACATGGCCTTTGCATGTCCTCACCTGGAGAATGACCCATTCAGCAGCTTCTGCTATTAGATAAAAAGTTGATCAGAATAATATATCTCAAAGTACAAAAAAAAAAAAAAAAAAAAAAAAAAAAAAAAAAAAAAAAAAAAAAAAAAAAAAAAAAAAAAGATGCAAACCTTTCCCTAAAGTGATGTGTGTTTTTTTTCAAATAATTAATTTGTTCTTTGAAGCTCCAACTATTTGGTAAAAATCACATCATCTTTGTGGTCTAGTCATTTATATGTTATGAATAAGTAGGGAGTATAATTATTATATCTACTCCCCAAAAATTCTAGACTTGCAGGAAAATTGATATAAACATGCATAGCAATTACATAGAAACCATTGGATTCATAGAGAGATCATTTAAATCTGATCTTTAAATACAAAGTTTTAACCCAAGATGCTTTAGGTGAATAATGTAAATGAAGAAAGAGAAAAACTTACTAAGGGATAAAATTTGCTCTCTGGAATTAAATCTAGATTTTTTAATTAAATTTGTGGGATGACGTTGGTTGATAGATTACACAAGTTTCAGGTGCACAGTTCTACAACACATCATCTGTACATTGTATTGTGTGTTCGCCACCCCAAGTCAAGTCTCTTCCAACACCTTTTGTCCGTTCTTTTCCTTCTTCTACCTCCTCTCCCCACCCCCTTAATTCCAGATCCTAATGCACGGATTTTACTCCCTCAGCCTGAAAATATTGCTTATGGGCTTGTTGTGTTAATCAAGAAAAAATATTCCATGCACATATTGTTTTCAGTATAAACCCAGATAGGTTTATTGTCAACTGCAGTTGGTCAATGTATTGCATTGAAGTAATCGTATTTTCCAGGACAGAAAAGAAAAAAATAATAGCGAACATTATTCAGCATTGCTAACTCTGAGCCTACCATATTAAGAGCTTTACATATATTATCTCATTTAAATGAATAGACATGATTTGCTCTATCTGAAACCACTTCCCAGGTACTAGAATACTGAATCAGCATCCACCTAGCCTTCCAGAAGCATTACATTTATGTGGCACTTTGAATTTCTCAGAGTATTTTCATATCCTTAATCTCTTTCAGAGCTACCTGGTAGATAAGATGTTAGGTGAAATTGCCTAAGACAACCAAATATGGAGTAGCAGAGTTAAAATAGAAACTGGCTTCTATTCTTATTTCTAAAGTGAGAAAAATGTAGAGGTTGTTTTTAAGTTTCTTTCTAGTTTCAAAATCCCAATTCCGTAACTCCAAGATGAAGACTAATCAGCTCTATTAACCTCGAGAACATTTAGAAAATGGTGTTATGTTCATCAGCTTATTGTCAAATCTAAACTCATCCCCACCTTCACAGATCTGGTGATGGGTTCTAACTGTAGAAATTCACTTAACTCAACCAAACTATCACTGTTGCACGTGCTCTGGAGTATGAGAGATAATGAGCTAAAGCTTCTAAGAATCCTAAGTATGCATTGGAAACATGAAAGGAGGAGATAATTCCAACTGGAAGAAATAGAGAAGTTGTCAGTAAGTCCAGTAAAAATGAATAGCATATGTAGGGGCTGCATTTCAGCATGATGAATGAAAATAAGTTCTTGCAAGGATGAATTCTACAGATAAGCTCTGTAAGTTTGGGGAACTATGTCAGAGAAGCATACTGTAATGCAGAATCTTCATTATTTGTTTGCTCTACATTATTCTTAATATCTGTTCAGTGCTCAGCTCAGAGACAAGACTCAATGTGTTTCTGTGTTTTGAAATGATTAAATGAATAAATTGGAAACTATTTTTAAAAATCAATGATGTAATAAATGCATCTAGTCACCTGCCTAACAAATATTTATTGAATATAACACTGAACATGATTACTGCCCACATGGAGTTTTTAAGTTAATGAGAGGGACATACATTAACTAACTAATTACACAATTACTTTGTGACTCCAGTAGTGTTTTTTCCCCTCCAATTTAGGGTTACTTTCTTCTGCCTCACACTTGATTTCCAGTCATCTAGTTGACGATGGTCCCTTGAACTGAGGACTCCTTCCTGCTGTACCATGGGCCACAGACCATGGCTTCCCTGGCTGCCATTTATTGAGGACTCCTGTAAAATTCTGCTCCTTGTTCAGGGCCCGTGAAGGGGAAGGAGGTGTATGGGGCAGGCCTCACTGCCATTTACTGCGCCATCTCTTCCTTTCTCTATAACCTCACCACACGTATGGGTATGTAGGTGTCCCTGAACAGCTGGGCCAAATTAAGGGGAATCACAAAACAAGTAGAAGAAGTGCCAGACTACATGCTATATATGGCTCATAGCTGAAGAGGGGATTACCACAAAAGTAAAACCCTCTCTAAGAGAGCAAGCTTGCTCTGAACCACCTCCTTCTGGGCTAAGCTAGTGCTTCCTACTGATCTGAGAACGCCTTCTTGAAGTTTCTGTCTACCTTTTAGGAAGCTCCAACTTAGATTAGCATAGATGCTTTTATTAATTACCATCTTTAGAAAAAAGCAATATTCAGACACACAAAAATGGCGACTATAAAAATGTGTTGTCTTTATTAACGGTGGCCTAGGAGGGAGGGCAGTGGGGATTATAGGGCAGCTTTAGCCATTGCCATCCCTCCAAGCCACCCTTGGAGCTGCCCATGGCTGAATCATCTCCACCGCAGGGATGGGTGGGGATGGGGTAACACCTTCCAAGACTAATTCCAAATATTAGAAATGCCAGGATTCTCCATTCTCCTTGTAGATCATACTCCTAACATGTGATGCCCCCTCCCACCCCAAAAGGGCTTCCCATTGCTCTATCAGAACATTCTCTGTCTCCTTTCTGAAAGAAAGATATCAAAGAAAGGAAGTAAATGTTGCAAGTGTCCAAGAGGGGTCACCAGGGAATGGCCAAATTGGAAGCCCAAGGACAGGGAAGTTATACCTGGGAGCAAAAGTGCAGGCAAGTTCAATTAACTTCCTCTCTCATGCTTTTCCTAAGCACCTACTGAATGCAGGCACTGTGCTAAGGCCATGGAGTAACTAATGGTAAGAGAGCATGCAGGCTTAGTGATAAGGATGTCTACCAGGAATTATGGGAATTCAGACACAGGAGCAATGACGTAGGGCTCAATCCCAGAGAAACAGCTCCTCAACAGGAAGGACTGAGCAAGGGCACAGCATCTGTTAAAAAGGTTAAGAATGACCACTTTGGGCCCTGGCTGGTGTAGCTCAGTGGATTGAGCGTGGGCTGGGAACCAGAGGGTCCTGGTTCGATTCCCAGTCAGGGCACATGCCTGGGTTGCGGGCCAGGTCCCCATGAGGGCCATGTGGGAGGCAACCATACATTGCTGTTTCTCTCCCTCTCTTTCTCCCTCCCTTCCCCTCTCTCTAAAAATAAATTAAAAAAATAAATCTTAAAAAAAAATAAAATAAAATAAAGAATGACCACTTTGGGCAAGAAGAGAGCTACTGAGCAGGCAATCCCAGAGAGCAGTCCTGATTCCAGAGCAGGAGCTGTACAGGGGATCATGGATACTCCCTGCTGTCTGTGCCAAATGGGGAGGCAGAAGGGGTGGCAGAAGGGGTGGAAGAAAGAAGTGAGGGAGCTGGCTCCTGACCCCCACAGGGACGGGGAAACACCTCACAGAGACTCTAAACCAAGGGGATTAGTATGTTCTTAGGTTTCCTTCCTGGCTTCTCTGTTGCCTCAGATTTCAGGAGCCCCCAAATTCTTGGTCACCGAAGTACCACAAGGCGCTGAGATCCCTGGCTCCACTGCTGTTCAGAGGCCCCTGCCCTGACCACATTCTCCCAGGGGAACAGCGGCTGCTTTCTCCAGTGTTACCTTTGTTTTCCTAGGCCGTTCCTCCCTGGGCTTGTTTGTGTAAGAAAACCTCTCTCCCTGTTTCCTGTGTCTCTGTCATTTCCTCCTATTGCCATTCTATACTGTGGCACTGAGAGCCATTGTTTTTCTTTCTAACCACACACTCGTCTCTGCGAATGGCCAGTAGGTGCACGACAATGTGGGGGAAGGCAAGTCTGCCAGGGCCGTTTCAGACAGGCTCTCAAGCACCAGAAAAGCACAGTAAACTCGAGGGAGTGGTGTTTACTTGTCAGCTAGGGAAGGAAGAAACTCAATATCAGGAGACAGCTTTTTGCCAATTAATCCTCAAACACTATCCAAACGAAGGTCTGTTCCCAGGAGTGAGGACTGGAGATGTCTGATAGTGCTGATAACCATCTTTCTGAAAGGAAGCTATGACCGTCCCATTTGCTTTCTGGGTTTTTTTCTTTCTTTCTTTTTTTATTTCTTTCTTTTTTTTTTTGACATGTTCATACTGCTTTATAATGAACTGAAAATCAACTCAGCCTTACTTAAAAGGAAACCTAAACAGAGATCTGAAACCAGGCACAGGACACAAGGATGCTGAGTGAAACCTGTTTAGGAATGGATTCCGTGCGGTTCTATTCAGTGCTCTGACCTGTTATCCCTTTTGGATCAGCCCGCTATTCACCCAGCTTGCACTGTAGTGAAAGGTAAACTACTTCAGGTTTTCCTGGCAGAGCTTAAGTCAGACAGGTTCTCACAGGAGCTCAGATCCTGGGCTGTTTTCCGAGCACAGGGAGAAGGAACTGAAAAAGTAGCTGGCCTGGGGAAAGAAGAACGTGATGCCTTTTCGTTTACTACTGAAATGCCAATGCCTGGCTTGTGCATCGATTTCCAAATATAAATTGGAGGAATGCTGTGGTCCATATTCCACTGAAGGACTAAGTGAAGCCTTGGCTTCATTTTGTAACCCAGGATTTTTTAATGCAATTCCAACAAAGTGACTTCAGCAAGATCTGACATAGAATTTCAGCTTTGTTTTCATAAGAAACGTATTGAAAAACACATGTATTTTGTTGACTGTCACCTAGCAGAAGTCTGTGGTTCTATTTTGGTAGCACTTGTTCCATAAAACTTTCATGGCTTTGGCCAGCTCCTTTCATTGCACTTTTCCCACCAGTTATGACACTAAGGGTCACCCATCAAAGAGATTTTGTTTATTTCAAGTTTTAAAGGGCAACGTGGTTGCCAGGAACATGTAAACTTCCAGATTTCTGTTAGCACAGTAGAAAGCTATAAAGCCCAAATGTAATAAAACATATCGAATTCCCTTATTTCAAATAAAGTTGTGTTTTTCATTAAAGGATTTAAGTGTGCCCTGCACCACCCCCATGCTGCAAAACCGCTGATCTTGGGACACAATTTAAATATCTACCAGTCTCCATTTACAATTTAAGAAAACAATAGACCACACCACTTAGGACCGAGAACAAATTTAAGTTTGTAAAATCCTTTTCAGGGATCTGTACCCCTCAAAACTCAGATTAGTAATAGTAATTTTATAGGAGACATTCTATTAAAAATAGAAGGGTATTCTTTTTTAAAAATGGGAAGAAATTTCTTTCTCAAAAGAGGGTTATTATTCAAAGATTTTTTTAAATTTCTGGAATTAAATTGTCGCTCTATACTTGGGCTTAAAATAATCCCTAGAACATACTGAAATATCTATGTATAAAATGAAATGATTTTCGAATGTGCCTCAGAACGTAAAGAGAGGTGAGTTGGTGGAGATTTATATGAAATCAGACTAATGAAGACCGAAATGTGTCTGGGGTGATGGGCTAATGATGGTTCATTATAGTAATCTTTCTACTTTTGCATGTTTCATCTAATCTATAATAATACATTACAAAATAAAAAAAGAACAGGAGAAGGTAAAAATGTATTTTTCTGTATAGAAACTAACTGGTACTATTTTTTCACTAAGTTTTTCTAATCAAATAACAACGGACTAGAATGCCACTCTGATGCTGTGTTTTCACAGAGGTAAAAAGTGTTGGAAATACGGAAAATCCAGAAATGAGCAGGCACATCAGTTTTCAGATGACCAATGAAAGAAATGCAAATCATACAACTGTAGTGCAAATGACTTGACATTATGAACACAATGAACAGTCCAGTCTAAACAATTCGCTTAACTTGCTCCTTCTCTCTTTCGAAGGTATTCCTGAGACGTCTGTGGTGACCATATTTGGGGGTCAATTATTTTCATCAGTTTCCATATTTTTACACAGAATAAGATTTATAGCGGAAATCTGAGAAAGAACAGTCAGTGTTGGGGAATAAATCTGAGATGAATTTTTACATCTCTGGTGCTAGAACAAGCAAGAATACACAAGCTTAGCTGGGAGTGCTCCAGCATTTGCCTCCGTGGGAGAAAGTTATTTTATGACAAGGTAAGTTCCCCTCTGCTTGTGAAGGAAGAAGGGCTATTTTACTTCCAGAATCTGCAGTTCTCAGTTTGTGCAAATCTGTGTATTCTGGAACTACATCTCAGACCCTGTCAGTATCCCTTCTGTGTTCTAGTGAAGACGGTCTTGTGAATCAAGATTTTTTCATCATCGGCTATCACAACATCTCCTTCCCAGGATTTCATTTTCTTCAGTTTATCTATTTCACCCAAATTATATTTATACATACATAAGCAGAGAAATCTGTGATTAATCAATCACTGAAACAATTTCCTCATTTTCACAGCGTCTGGTGATGAGCTCGTCAAAACTCCCATGGCCAGCAAACAGGCTACATGGGAGAGTTAGTTAGAATCCTGGCCCAGAGGCAGTTAATCAACTTCATTATGTGGTCGAAAAGAGGAGCAGATAACAGAGCCCAGTATTTTTATAACTAAACATTTATGGTATTTCGAGTTTGCCCTCCCAGAGGAGACTCAAGAACCAGTCTTTGGCATCGCGTGGGGAAATGCCTCACTGTGGCGTGCACTGCATTTATATTTCAGGCCATTAGACAGACAGACTGTCCGCAAAACTGAGCTGAAATGGAAAAGAATCCCTGCTTCCACATGGGTTAAATAAAGATCACAAGTTACAGCAGCCAGCCTCAAAGGGCTGCATGGGCCTCTCCCCACACACTCATTCTACTTATCCGGAATCTTAATCCCAGTCTGCACCTTTTGATCAGGCAAGCCCCAGGCCACCGAGGACTTATCAATGGGGCTGGAATTTGCACTGTGCCCTATGCACTCCATCTTACTGACCACTTGTAGGCTGGATTATGAGACTAACACTTCAACACTCCCAAGTGGAGGCCTGGGAGGGGCTCGTGGTGTCCATCACAGGCGAGGTGCCACAAGTCAAGTGGGAGGTCAAGAGAACACGCCAGGAGGCCTCCCGCAGCCTCTGGGGCTCTTCCCAGCTCTCCGTGTTAACAGAAACATCCTTCCTCTCCACGCAGCCGCAGGGGTAATTTTTCTTCTGAATATAGGCATGAAGCTCAGTTCCTGAGTCTTCCTTCTTTTCTGCACATGGTTTCCTTTTCAGGGTGGTCTGGCCCTGTGTCTCACTGGCTTCCCATTTCCCTCCAGGAGGCAGATCCCACCTGTGCGACAAGCTGGTAGAAGTTTTCTAATCTTCCGGAATTCTGTTATCAACCTCCAGACCTGCTGTCTTCCAGGTTCCACTTTTAGGGACAGTAATAGCCCCCAGGCCTTCAACCCATTTCCAAGTTAACCTGGACAGTTACTGAGATTAATTAGTATGCCGAGCACTATCTGATTTTCCCATACATGCGCCGCAAACCCTAATTTAGAGCCACTCTTAGCTAAAATTTATAGAACAGAAGATATGTAGACCCTTGGTGGTCCCTCTCCCCACCTTGCCCCTCAATGCCCCACGCCCTCACATTAATCCTGGAGTAGCAGAGGCCCTGTGCTGTGAACCCACACTGTGTCCTGCCATTCCCGTGTAGTTTCTACTCCAAAACTTTCTTTCCAATCTCCAGAGTATCAAAATTTACTTTGTTACGTGGCATTTTTTTCTGTCCCATCCAATGAATTCTCCTATAGAGAACAATTATAATAAAGACGTTAAAAGAGAAGCAGAGCTAAGTGTGAGATACTTTTGAAAGCATTTTAACAGTGATTTAAACAAAAGAAATGTCTTTATAGCAGAATTTTCAAGTACCCAGGATGATGATTGGTCCAAAAATTATTTACGTAGGGGCAAAGGGTCGTTTCCTGTCATCAGTTTCCATATAAGCCAGCCAGTCTTTACAAGGTTGATCCTGATTTTCCTGCTGTCAACTTTTCCCAAAGTCATGCCTTGTCCACCCTCACTGCAGCTGGGACTCACGCTCCCAGCTCTGACTGTCAGTAACGCTGCTGCCGCTGCTCTCTTGCCAGGCCCAAGTCTCTTACCTGCTAACCTGGTGACCCTGGCAAATCACTAACTTCTCTGAGCCATCCCTTTCCTCAACTGTAAAATGGGAATTTTTCACTTACTTCCAAGTTGCTGAGCAGGGGGAATGAAAGAATACATGCAGTTGTTGCACACAGCTATTGCCTTTAAAGCTAGTTCCTCGAATCATGGGTTTTGAACATAAATGTCATTTGACAACTGCGGTAAATATGGCTTAACTTGTCACTTAATTTCTCATTTTTGACTAACAATTGCTTTATTCAACACTGTGGAACTAGCAAATAACAGCCTACCTACTGACTTTAGGTGCTAGAAAGTACAGGAAAATACCTAGATCATTTGAAATTCAATTTTTGGCTTACTCTGGACTACTTAGTGTCCTATGGTGGGAAGCCTAAAAACAAAAAACATGTGGAAAGTTAAAATATTGAATGTATGAATATCACTCTTCCTACTGAAGGAAAGAATTGCCTTCACATTCAAATTTTTTGTATAAAAGCTAGTCTAACTTCTAAGTAGCACAAACATCAGAGTTACCTCTCCCTTGAGAATATTTTCTATATAATGATAAGCCTTGCTGTGAGGACGTCTTCCCAAGTATCAAATCTAAAATTTCCCTGCTTTTTTGACAAATCCAGAGGATCTTAAAATAACCATTAATGTTTTTACCTAAGTAAAATATTTTATTTCTATATAAAAAATACTTACCTAAGCACACTTTAGGGAAAGATAACATTTACTAATTGTTTAAGCATCTCAGGGTGGGAACTATATTGAACCAGAGCTTTCACCTACACTTACGCTAGTGATTACTGTCTCCTCGCAAAGCCAATCTCTCATAACCCAACTTAACAGAGTCCTTTTAGTTTTTTGGTGCTTTTCATACAAAAGCTTAAACCTTTCTGCTTCCTGGAGTGGGAAAGGAAATGCCAGGATTTCCCTTACTTCATCTTGAGTCACTATTATAAATTTGTGGCAAGTTAATTTACCTGATAATAAGTTTAAAATAATAATGAAAAAGTAGCTATTATTTATTAGCCCCAAGTCAAAGTTGAAGCTTCAATGACTCCAGGAGATCCTGGGAGTGCCTGAGATTGCCTAGACATTGGTGGCAGAATTGAGACTCTACACCAGGGGGATCTGATACTCTGGCATATTGAGGTCGGCAGCACAGACTGACCTGTGGGAGCCTGTCACTCTGTGCCGTTCACTCTACCTGACCCTGGCCAGGTATCCTTCCAGAGTGTGTGCTTGTCACAAGCGGTGCTGAGTGAAAGAGGGTGACACCAAGCAGCACACACAGTCACTGCCAGGGTCAGCATGCCAGTGGGTGCACACTCCAAGAACAAGGCAATTGGGGTGACTTTGGTGTCTCTGTCCTTTTAGAACCCCAGTCTACACCCCTCTGCTTCAATTAGAAAAACTAACATGCAAGTTCTCCCTTCCCCGTATGCCTAAGTAAGCTCCTCTTTCAGGCTTTATTCACTTGATTAGGACACCAGCCTGCAGTGTCCGCAGCATCATGGCTGAGTCATGGCTGAGACGGGAGACAAATTCACACGGCCTACCAAGTCCTATGGAGGAAAAGGGAAGGCATGGCCACTCTCTCAAGGGGAGAGTGCCTTGGAGCACCTTGGCCACTCTCTCAAGAGGAGAGCATGCTGACCCTTGCCTTGACAGGCTTTTATTGCTTTTCTGGGTACACTATATGGAGGATGGTCCTCATTTACTACGCACAGGTTTGCTGTAGGTGATTATCTTTTACTGATAACAGAGGAAAGGATGTTGCTAATTACTTTAAAGAGAAGGAGGTTACAGATCCAGGGGAAAAGTGGTTGAGAACTGGTTACACTCCATACTTGGGAGGTTTAGCATGGACTTTAGGAAGTTACTTTAGAGATATGCAGTAAACACTTGTTGCCTCAATCCAGGGTGAGGGAGTTTTAGCAAAGGCAAGTCTCATGGCAGCCTAGGTACAAAGCAGGCCTGATTCCCCACAGAAGAACCCATCCGTGGGCGTGGGCCTTGTGTTGCTCTCCACTGTCAGAGTGGGAGCTGGGCCCACGCCATGCAGAGCGGTCTCCCATATTCGCCTTTCATACCTTCACTCAAGAAATCACAGCAATTCCTTTCAAAGGTCTTCATGATGCACTCCTTCATTTGTACTCCTGCTGCTTCCACCCTGGTCCGATGTTTTATAGATTCATAGCTAGGTTCTTGTAACAGCCTCTGGATTGCTTTCCTAGTTCCCGGAATCCCCCTGCCATCACCCGTCACATGCACAGAGAAACTCACAAACACACTTCCCAGGCTATTTCCTATGGTGCGTCCAGATTTATCAGCTTCAAGTCCTGTTGGTGTGGTTGAAAACGTAGTACGTGGAGTTGAAAGACCTGCTTCTAGTATTGGCTCTACCACTGACTTGTTCTTTGACTTTGGCTGAGTTATAGAAAATGATGAATTTAAAAGCTGAATTCCCAGCAGGAGCCTGGGAAACACAGGTGGAAATAGATCGGATCAAGGAGTAGCTGGGTGTGACTGAATGTACCAATATGGGTATCCTCGCCCAAGCCTATCACAGCAGTCCTCAACCCGGGCAGCACATTGAAATGACCCTTAAAAATATTGATAGTGCTGAGATCCGCCCGAGACGGTGATTTAATTTTTCCAAGGAGTAGCCTGAGCATGAGAAATTTTTTAATTGCCCCAGATGTTTCTAATAAGCACCAAGGCTGAGAATCTCTGCAGAACAGTTTCCTTAGCTAATTAATCAACCCTGTAAATGAGGCTGAAATATCACAATTGCCCCAGGAGGAACAGGAGTCCAAAAGCTTAGAGCAGCGATGTCCAACTGGTGTGCCACAAAAAAAAATTTAAAACGTGCAATACCTGACTATTTAGTGATCTGTATGTGCAACCTGTCCAATCACCCTACCCCTTTCCTGCCCCGCCCCCACTTCAGAAGATCCATAGGATGTTCCTCCAATTAAGAAATGCCTTGATGAGAGAAAGCTCTACTTTAGAAAGTTCTAGAGAGGTGCAGGGATGTCTCTATGCCAGAAGTAGGGAGTAGGGTGGGGACGCTGCTGTGGAATTAGGTCCTGATTTCAATGGCAATAATGGAATACTGGTGTGAGGACTTGGAGGGAGTAATTACAATAATAGGCCACAAAGACAGGGGGAGGTGATCCGAGTGTCAGACTTGAAGGAATCTGGTTGTGAGTTACTGATCAGAGCTCCCTTAGGAACAGAAAAAATGGGCAGTTCACCAGGGTAATGGTTGATACACATGTCTGAAAAAAAAAATTGTAGATTTAATCAGCATGAACCAGACTAGTTTAACTGAAGAAAACTCTAGAGCAGCAATTTTAACCAATGTGCCTGAAAGAATCATTTTTAAAGATTTTATTTATCTATTTTTAGAGAGAGGGGAAGGGAGGGAGGAAGAGAGGGAGAGAAACATCAATGTGTGGTTGCCTCTTGTGCACCCCCGACTGGGGTCCTGGCTGGCAACCCAGGCATGTGCCCTGACTGAGAATTGAACCGGCTGCCCTTTGGTTCTCAGGCCAGTGCCCAATTCACTGAACCACACCAGCCAGGGCATTTTTTTTTTTTTTAATTTTTAAAACGTGCAATACCTGACTATTTTGTCAGGGGCACTGACCTCTTTTCCCTTAGATTGTCAAATTAAAAAATGACAGCAGCCAATACAACAATAGCCGTCCAATGTGAATGCCCTGTCTAAAACCACAAATATATAAGTCATATAGTAGATTCACAACTTATTGGTCACATCTCATAATAAGGTTGCATCTGACTGGTTAATTCTTGGTACCAGAAATCCTTACATACAAGTATAGGCACCTGATTTTTTAAAAATTCACTTTGAAGCAAGATGCATAGGTGATTACTATTATTATTTTTTTTGTAAATCAATCAAAATTGTATTTATTTTTGTTCAGATTGGCAAAGATAATATATTTTTGGTGTGCTCAGAAAGAAATTAGTCTATGTGTGCCGTGAGATCACAAAGGTTGAAAACGGCTGCTCTGGATACAGATGTCGCCCTCCACCACCGTCCCCATCAGATGGACCAGAGTCTGCCAGGGGAGAGGAGTGGGCATTTTTTGACAAAGTATGCAAGTGACACTGTTATGTCCTAGCCTTTCCTCCTCCCTCTAAGACTGAGAATGAGTGGATTAAATAATTTGTACTTGGGTCTTTCTTAGGTCTAACACATCATGGCTTTGTGACAATGCTAATCTTGTGTCAATCAAAATCCTTCAGTAGTTTTCCCCTGACCTCCAGGAAATACCAAATTCTCTACCATGACATTCAATTTCCTGTGCAGTAGGACTTAATGCTACTTT
>PVJI01026377.1:0-19100 GCA_004026765.1 Micronycteris hirsuta | reverse complement strand
GGGGAGGAGGGAGAGCAGAAGTGGGAGGGGGAGGAAGGAGAGAAGTGGAAGGGGAGGAGGGAGAGAAGTGGGAGGGGGTAAGGAGGACTTGATTGACAAGCCCCAAGTGTTAGCTGTGTGCGCATGCGCAACCTCAAGCCCAGTTTGGCGGGCTGAGGACATTTACAGGCATAGACCGCTAGGGGGCGCAGTCAGCACCCAGAGCCCAAGAGCACAGCCACCTGCGGCGCGCGCGCGTGCGCGCGCGCGCGCGTGCAACAAGAGCCTCTAGCGCCCCACCCGCGCCTGTCCCGCAGCTGCCAGGGGCAACAGCTGGCAGAGGAGGGCGGGGCGGCAGCCCAACAGGTCTCAAACTAGGAGAGTGGGCACAGTCCACCCCTAGCCTAACGCACAGGCCACTATGTCCCCTAAACGCACGCCCACCGTCATCAGCCAGCATCCACCTGTGGCAGCAACCCCATGCAAACGCCCAGATCGCCTTCGGTGCCCCACAACCGTGGAAGTCACCAGAGAGATATCAAAAAGACAATCGCCCTAAGGGTCTTTCCAGAACATGATTCCACTTTTAATAAGTAAAAAGGCAGAAAGCTTGGCCTCGACCTTCGGTAAATCCAATGAAACATAAATTAATTAAAATTAAAAAGGCCAAGTTCTCAATACAACGTTCTCACTCGTATCTGTGGTCCCTGGACACATGATATAAAATACGGCATCGCTAGAAAATAATATGAAGGTGGCCAAAACCACCTAACGTCATCAGACCACCATTCCCCCCCAGCCCCGCCCCCGCGCAATCTCACCTCCCTTCTTCACAGCAAGAATTCCGAGACCCCGCACGACGGCGTCTAATTAACTATCTTATAGCCTCTTCATCCTGCTCAAATGAACCACACCTTCCTAAGACCCCAAAAAACCAAAACCGAAATAAACTAATTCTCGGCCACGCACTTCCGCGACCCCTCTAATGGTCACAACCACTGCGGATCACGGTATCGCTGCCCAGCACGAACCCTGCGGCCGCTCCCCAAGGAGCCTAGGGTTCTTAAAACATTTCCCCCTTAGGTAAATGGATCTAGAATTCTCCAGGAAATCTCAAGCCTGACCCCCTCTAGCAGAAGAACAAAGGCCACCTCCCCTCCCCACCCCGCCCCCCAAAATTCCGCAGTGCCATCAGCGCCCTCTGGCGGCCATCAAGAGAACATTCCAGAAACCTGCCACGTAGCAACCCGCTAGCGCCCCCCCACACAGCCCGCCAGCCCTGAGTGGGGAGGGGGTGGCCTGGGGGGGCTAGACAGGGACAAAGGAAATGGCAAAAGGCGACTACCAAAAATCGAAAGCCCACAACATGTCAGAATCTTCCAGAAACCATCACGCAATGCTGAAAGAAGCCCGCGACCCCCAATTCCCAACTCCCAGCGCCCAGAACCCCCCCCAACACGCCCTCTTTTCTGTATTTTTTTCTTCCCTCTTGCTTCCAAGACCAAAGGACATGGCCCACTTTTCACACCAAATCATCCCCTCCTTTTCCTCTGCCAGTACCCCCAATTACTTGACCACCCCCCCACCCGGACCGCCCTTCCTACAGAACTGATCCTAGGGGGCTTCTGGCAGGTTTGCGCTTGAGCGCCATCTCTCTCCACCGTTAAGGAGGTTTATCAGGGTGGAAACAGACGATATCAGTTAGAAATTTTACTCTTAATTTTGGCCTGGAGTCGGCTCTGCACTAAACCTGTATGCTTGCACTGGGAATCCCTCACCAATACGAACCTCTACCTCTCACGCCCACGGGCAACCAAGAAGCTGGCCACAAACGGGGGGGGGGGGGCGATATACCTAGGAGACCCTTCTCTTCGGGTGCTTTCCCCTCTAATCTGTGGGGCACACAGAATGCATCCGCCGCCATATCTCCCACCACTCGTGATTCTAAAGGTAGCTCCTCAAACACAGGAAACCTGGGTTTTGGACCCCAAGTGACTGCGGGACACGGATTCCGACGTGGGCTTGGTCTGATTTCTCCCGCTCCGCTTAATTTAAGCCCCCACCACCCTGCCCACCCTCAAGGGCTGGACGAGAATGAGGCCCTGATTCCTACACCCCCCCAAAAAAAAGCCCAATGTGCCTCGAGATTTTTCTTTCTGACAGTATTTCGTGGCCAACGCTCGCGACCAGGCGAAGTGGCCACCTTCGGGAGAAGGTCTCGGCGTCTGTCCTCCGACATGTCCAGGAGGACAGAGACCGACCCAGACGGGGGTGTAGCCTTCCTTTTGCACATCCTTCCTGATAAGGATGGCCAACCACTTACCTGATGGGTAGATTTTCGCGTGGGCGCCCCGGTTCTTCGGAGGAGCTGCGGCCAAGGCCAGCGAGCCAAGGCGCGCTCCATCCAGCTCTCCGCCGTCTGCGCTAGGGGCTGGCTGGGTGGGGTTTATATGCAGGCGCAGAAGGGGTGGTCTCTGACGTCAGCGCATTCTGCTGCAATGCGCTCATTTCTCCAAAAGTGATTGGCCGGAAAAATGAGCCCCCCAGATTCTATGACAAATTGCTCTAGCCGCACCCAGATTGCAGCAAAGAAGGGAGGAAAAAATTCTGCCGCAGTGCCCCTCGCCGCCATGACCAACACCCTGTGCTCGCGGGTGTTTTTTCCCCTCTACGAGCCCCGCTCGCCAAGGCAGGGCAATTTGTGTGCACAATTTGCTGGGAGAATGGAGGCAGGGATTTTTTTTCCTCGCTTTGGCCGCCGAGGGTAAAGCTGGGCTCCAGGGGTAGCAGATCACGCACCTGGCTGTGTCGGAACCTCTATTAGAGGATGCGTCTTAGGGAAAGAAAATGATGCTTTCTGCTTGTTGTCCTGGAAAATAAAATCCACGGGCAACACAAATGGTACCCAAATGTAAGTCGGCGGCTGTCACCCCCTTTTAGCCCACCCATCCATTTCTGATTGGTTACCTTTGACACGGGATACTCGGCACAGCACCTTCGACTCGGGGCGGGGTGGGGGGGTGGCTTTTGAGTGCTGGCTCTGCCGCTGACAACCTGTGTGCCCAGAACGCTGCAGTGCCCCCGCCTCTGCGAGGGGGTCCGTTTTCTTCACATTAACCAGAGGTACCCCCTAACGGGATTGTAATAAGAACCTAAGCATGAGCCCTGTCCCTCTAGGGAAAGTACTTTTCAGGTCTGTGTCCCCGCTGGAGAGGCATGGGGTACCCCCCCCCCACTAATTGAGGTGACTTCCGCACACGTACACTTTGAAAACCACCCCCCACACACGCACCTCCCCGCGCCACCCCAGGAAAACAGGCAGCGACACATGTTGCGGCAGAGCGTGGCCGCGCGGCCTCGAGCGCGGGACTTGGCACAGGAGATTCGATCCTTAACAGGTGGCGCTTTCGGCAGTGCTGCCCCGGGCACCGAGTGGCAAAGCGGGCAGGGCCGTCAATCAAATGTCCTCTCGCAAAGGTCAAAACGCTGTTGAAAGGGACTAAGGATCTATCTTAGGGTGACAGGTGGGTGGCAGCCGGGAGGGCAAGGATGAAGCGCCTGGTGACAGAAGAGGGGTAAGAATGAGTGACGGTTCCCAAAGGGAAAAAGGCAGAGGGGCCCCGCGGGGCTGTCGAGCTAGAACAGCGCCCCCGCGTTTGGCGAAGGGGCTGGAAAGCAGCTGCGGAGGGAGCCTCCGGGCCCAGTTGTCCTGTGAGGGCACCGAAACCCAGACGGGGCACTCCGGGGCTGCATGGAGGGGACCAGGCTCTTTGCAAAGCCAACCGCTAGTGACAGGGACGTGAAAGTGGACCACCAGGCCACAAGAGGCCCAGAACCTTGGGCGGGGCTCGTTGGTAGATGCGCAGTGTATCTGGGGAGATGAGGACAAAGTGGGCTTTGGGGCTCATGGCCAGGAGCCACCCTAACATGTCAGATAATGTGAGGGAGACTGAGAACACCCCACTGACAGCTCGGGGAGCAGGCAAGGCACCCCAGACATTAGAGCCCGCCCTCCCCCCCCCCCTAGCAGGACATGCGAGGCCGAAAGGCCCACACCAACGACGGACGTCAAGAAAGCTTCAAAAAATCATGGCTCCGAGCATCCCAGTCAACAGAAGAACGTTTATTAGCCACGGTATTAATAGCTAGGAAACAGCCGGAGCTGGCCGGGACCAATCAGTGGCCAGAAGCCCCTGTCGTCAAGCCCGCGCGACCAATCAGACACCAGCAGGCCGGGTTGCTAGCCTCCCGGGGCAGAGGCGAGGGGCGCGCATTGTCACGGGGGCTCCCACTCGCCCTGCATGCGTGGGAGGCCTGCGTGGGAGCCCAGGCAGACACCAGAGAGCGTCACTAGTCACGCACTCGGGGTCCCTGGAGTCTGTCTTAAACCCAGTGCCTTCTGGCATCAGCTCTGCAGCCCTAAAGATCACGAGTTGACACTCTGGGAGGAGCCCCCGGCCTTGGTTGGGGTGCCCCTGGGAGGCCCTCTGGAAGGAGAAACTCCAGACATGCAACGCTCATCTCTCTCTTCCAAGCCGGGCCCCACGAGGGGAGCGGGGCCTCCCAGTGCCAAGTCAGCCTCTCTGCTTTTTTTCTGGGCGCCCTGGCTCCTCAGCCTGCTGCTCTGAGGCCCCCAGCACAGCCCACTCCTCTTTTTCAGGGTCTTAACTGACAGGCCAAGGCCAAGGACCCTGGAAATGATGTGTTTCTGACAAAAGTGCAGCGGGTTTGAATCCCAGCTCTGCCCCCTCCTAGCTGGGAGGCTGAGGTCCAGGCCCTTCTCTCTGGGCCCCTATTTCTTCATCTGGAAAAAGGAAAGAGTTGGACAAGACGGTCCCCGAGGAGCCTTGCAGTCCTGCTTTGCTTGATTTGAATGTATACATCAGGCGAGTCAAATGTCTTCCAGAACATTGTGCATGACAGTAATTAGTATCAGGTGTGCCCCGCAGCCCATGTGGTGACTTCATCACTCTGCTTTTCTTTCCATTGTATTTTATTTTAAACAGAACTCCATGGCAACATGTGTATCCTTCTGGCTTCCTTAAAGACAGGAAGAAAGAAAGAAAAAGATAGAAAAAGAAAAGGCTGCTGTAAACGAATCCTGCCGACCTCGGTTTAACCACAATACCAAAAAAAAAAAAAAAAAATCCATATGTTTAAATGTTTTCGTTGGCTTTTCTGGAACTCAGAGACTAACTTTTAAAATATTTATTGGTCCAAAGCAATGGAAGAAATAACTTGAAAGAGCCAATCCATGGTAATCTTTGGACCCCAACCGTTTCTCAGTCTGAGAGGTGTCGGGCTTGCTGTCCTTGCTCCAGAAGACATTGGAGGGCTCAGATTCATATCTATGGGGCAAAACAGACAAGGAAATCCAGGTTGAGAAATGGCTCGCTTTCTTTTCTGTACATGCTGAAACCCAACTCTCCTGAAGAGCCTGGAGGAAAGCCAGGGTCCCAGACGCATGGCTTAGCCCGCTGCTTTTTTTTCTTTTTTCCACGTAGATCTAATTCAAAGCACACATTTTTCTTCTTTTTTTAAATTCATACTTGGGAGCCCTCAAAAGCCATGTGAGCAGTCTCCTATCCACATGTACATACTTGTGGGCAAGTGTACAAGCGTCCTAAGATTCAGCCAGGAAATGAAGACAAGGTCCTTCTCTATCCCTCTCTCAGGCGTGGGTCAATGTGCTCTCTTCTCAAAACCAAACTGAGAGCTTTTACAAATCAGCATCCCGTGGGTTGCCTGTGCCTGTTCCCAGCCTTCTAGGTACCCCCCCAAATTGTCATGGGCCCCAGAGATCTCCCTGGGCCCTCCTTGGCATGGCCATTGGACGGCAGAAGGAAGGCTGACCCTACTGCTTCCTAATCTCTATGCCCCCTTTCAGGGGTGGGGCTGGGTATCGAACAACAGTCCCACCTTCTGGGGTCCTGGAATTGACAGAGGACCTTCTAAAATGCACAGCAAGGCTCAGAGCCCTTCAGGAACTTGATTTTGCCTTCAAAATAAAGTCTAAGCTCTTTAGTTTGGGATGTAAGGACATGTGCGATGGGTTTACTTTTTACTTCTGTTCACTTATGCAAGTTCAATTCATACCCACAGTCCTTTTGAGTTGGATGTTTTGAGGGTCCTGTGATCCTGGGGTTGGGGAGTGAGGAGGACTGTGGCTGCCTGCATCCTTCTGGGCTTCTCCTATCCCAGCCCCCCCATGTCAGGAGCACTCTGCTCCCCTGAAACCTGGAGTCAGTCTGGATGCAGCCCCAACCTTTGCATAGAGGAGTTTGTCAAATTGTAGATGTTAAAAGACAAATAAAATTCAGCCTTTTACAAAAGGCCAAGGACAAAGATTACTTCCTGGTAGACTGCTGGGCTTCCAGGCAGCACATGTGTTGCCTCACTCCAGGGTCCGTGGTGTGTGGGAGAGGACACGTGTGGCTCTTTAGGGACCCTTGTCGGGACTGGAGCCAGTGAGAAAGAGCTGGAAGGTAATACCCCAAATTACATCCTAATACCTCTAAAAACCATTCGTTGTTCAGGACAAATAGATTCTGGTCATATTTCTCCTACTTTTATGGATTTCTCTACTGGCATACATTGGTTTCATAGTGCACATTTTTTAAAAAAATACAACAATCCAAGAACACTGACCGTTTGAGCCTCTTCCTTAGGGACCTCAAAAATGTAATATTTTTCTAAGTAAATAAAAATCCAGAGACTCAGGATGCCCCTCCTAAGTAGCTCAAGGCACAGTCCCTGATAGAGATGGAAGCATGGGGTGCGAAGGGGCCTGGGGGCAGCCCCACAACCGGCGCCAGCCTTCTCCTAGGGGGGCTCTCTTGAACCTGCGCACAGGCGAACAATTCCAAGCTGGGAACAATGACAAAAAAAAAAAAAAAAGAACTTTGTTGGTTTCATTCCTGCAGGAGGGGCCTAGAAAAATCCATTTACTAGGGGACAAGGCCAGCCAAGAATGGGGTCTTAGCCAGGCAAGCCACGTCCCTGGGTTGGGTTTGAGAAGAAGTCACATCCTGATACTAGGAAAATGTGGCCACGTCGCCGCACCCCGCCCTCACAGGGCCCCCCAGCTTTGGGCGTGGGCCAGCCCCGGATTCAAGCAAGGGGTTTTCTTGGCCCAACTCCATGGAAATATTTCCTTCGGTGGAGCAAAGAACTGCTTCATTCAACTGCCTGCGGCTAGGGAGGGGGCTGGCTTTGCTGTGTTGACAGAGAACAGCAGAGGCCTGGGGAGGGGCCCAGAGGAGAAAATGTATTCCAGGTAGAACAGGACTGGAAAGTTTGCTTTTTAAAAAAAAAAAAAAAACCTAAAAGATTGCTGACAGTTGAAAAACTGCCACCCCACCCAAGAGGTTCCAAGAGAAGACATTTGTTTGCACTAGATTTCAGGGAGGACTACAGCGGGGGCCTGTCTTCTCAACGGCAAAGGGAAGGGGCCGGCTCTGGGCACGCTTTCAGTTTAAACATTCGAGGCCTGGATCCTTCCAGAGCCTGCAGCTGGCCTCCCCGGGCCAGGCCTGGGGATGGCTTGTGTCAGCGCTGACCCGGAACTTACCAGCTCACAAGTGGAGAGACAAGGGCACCCTGGGCACTCTCCAGTTAGGTGCCCCGTGCACAGAGAGGCAGTGTGCAGGTTTCGGGGCACACGTCTTCTCTCCTTCATCAACCCCAAGTCCCCGAGAAGCGGCTCAGAAGCTCATCTGCGAATGAGAGGCTTGGGGGGGACGCAGAGTGTCTTCACGGAGAGTTGGGATGGCTCCTTCTACCGTCTCATGCCATCCAGGGCATGAGAGAAGATGAGAGACCAACCAGGGCAGAGCATGGCATGCAGGTGGTGCCACTCTGTGCAGCGGCCCGTGCTGCCCTGAGTTGGTAACACCTGTCACTCCCGGCCCCTGCAGGGAGAGGAAGACTTCACAGAGTCACAAGGCGGGCTGCTGGCTTTCCTTCCCAGCTCTCGGGAGACCAGCCATCCTGCCTGGTGGTGGAGGGTTTGGACCCTGGGACCAGACCTTAGGCGCTGGTCTACTTGCTACCTGTGTGGCTTTGGGTTGGCTGTGTCACCTCTCTGAACTTCACTTTCATTATCTCTAGAATGGGGATAAATGTGTCCTTCAAGTGAGGAGATCAAGGGTGGGGTGAGAGATCAGGTACTGAACGGGGGTGTGGGGTACAGGCTAGGGAGCACTGTCACTAATAGTGTGTCACTAAATGGTGGAGGGAGCCAGGTGGCGACTAGAAATATTGGGGGACCCTTTGCAAAGTGTATGGGTGCCTGACTCTGATGCTGTGCACTTGACACAGGGACAAAATAACCTCAAGTGTCAACTGCAATTGAAAATAAAGAAAATGCATCAAAATAAAAGTACTCCTTTTGTTAAAAGCTCCCTTGCTCCCCACTTCCTCTTGTAAATCCCTTCTATTTTGTACAACCCCCAGGAGGGCTCTTCTAGTTGCTGGACAGGATGCTGCCCAATAATAAAGCCACTTAGATCTTAAAAAAAAAAGTAACCGTGGGTCGTGTCCCCCACGTGTCCCAGCTGCACGAAATGGAGGGCGGGTGAGGAAACCTTCCTGGTTTCAACGCTGTTTGCATTTATTTTATAAGAGGCATTCACTTCTTTTGTAGTTTTAAAAAATATATAAATCCAATGTAACTGCCAGGTCACAGCAAGGGCGCCCTGTCGCCCTGCCGCTGACACGCCAAGGCCTCTCTCCGGGGCACAGAGAGGCCTCGCACGCCACTCTCTCCAGACTGCTGAACCTGCAGACCAGCAGACGGGCCCCGCCAGGCTCCGCCATCAGTCAGAGAGAAAAGAGAACCAGGCCACCCGTTTGCAGCCTCTTTGCTGAGGCTCGGGGGCCCCCCAGCACAGCGGCCCACACAGGACCCTCTGTGCCCACCGCCAGCAAAGGCCAGCTCTCTCCCTTGGTCAGACCTCCTGACTCTGAGTCTGGGGTCTGTGATGCAGTCTTCAAGCCCAGTGGGAAAATAGCTCTTCCAGATACAAGCATTCTCAGCACACTGGGCCTGCCTCCTCCCCCACTTCCCTGGGGGTGTCCTGTACCTGCAGCCTGACGAGAAGGCAGCTAGCGTGGTGGGTGGGTGAGAAAGCAGGCTCTGATGTCAGACCCTCCTTCAAATTCCAATACCACCACTTGCTAGCCATGTAACTTTGGGTGAGCGACCGATGCCTCTGTGCCTCAGTTTCTTCATCTCTAAAGTGGGGATAAAAACAGCACCGGCGTCTCAGGGTTGTTGAGAAGATTAAATGGCAGCAGAGCCTGGGTACCCAGTAGACACTCAGTACGGAGGCTGCACCCTCCCGCCCCCAGCAGACAGCCACACTGCCCCCAGGGAAGGCAGCTGAGAGGGCCCACTCCCCCCAGGCATGCAGAGCAGGAACCTCTGCCACAGCCTCGGGATCCAGGAGGAGCATCTCCAGGCCTGGCAGAGGACAGCAGTGCGCCTCTTGGTCCCGGGGCGGGGGTTCAGGGGTTGCCAGGCGCCCTCCAGGCCAGCCCCTGCCATGTGCCATGTCTACAGCCTCAGCCCCCTAAAAGCTTTGTTTCCCCCTTTTAGGGGTAACTTCACCACCAGGCTCAGTGGGGGTGACTGCAGGTCACCACAGGTCATTTCAGAATGGCACAGGTCACCACAGTGCCTTGCACCCCCCTCTGGTCTACTAACTTGCTCAAGCTTTTGCTCCATAAACGCTTCACCCTCTGAGACACGGGCTCAGATGTTCAATATACCCTTTAGATGTTTGCAGAAAGGATGATCTTAAAGGCGCCTGCTTTTAGGTAAACGGAGCTGCCCTGATACTTTGATAATAAAGAAAAGCAAATAGAAGCCGCCTTTCCGGGGCCTGCCTGTTCCCGCTGGCTCCCAACCTGAAGACACCTCCGTCTTCATGAACTGTTGGGGGTGTAGAGGGCTTCAGGTGGGCCACTGGGACCCCTGGCCTGTTGAGGAGGGTCCTGCCCTCTTCACCCCACTGAGCCTCCATCTCCAAAATATGCAAAAATATGCAAAAATATTAAAATCATACTCACGCCACAGGTTAGCTCTGAACACTGAACAAGACAGACTCAGGCTATTGAAGACAAAACGCTGCCTCCATTGTTCCGCAGCACCCTGGGGGCCACTATCCACAGTGGGAGACTGTCCCCTAGCAGGTGACGCCCCGGGCCAGGCACACTTATAACCAGCTGCTCCCCCCCAAAAATCAGCTGAGATTGTATCACTTTTAGCCTGCATTTTCTCACCTTTAAAAAGCGAATTCCAGATACTTTTATCCCAGCATTCATTCGTTCAGTTCAAGAAACCCTCCCTGGTAGGGAATATACTCGTAGTCAATAATATTGTAATAACTCCGTGTGGTGCTAGGTGGTACTAGACTTATCGCAGGGGATCACTTTGTCAGCTATCCAAATGTCAAACTGCCATGCTGTGCTCCTGAAACTAATATAATATTAAATGTCACCTATAATTGAAAAATTTAAAAAAATAAAATATGACAATAGATCTATTGGAACATAAACCTAAACAAAGTTTCCATAAAGAAATAGATAACACTACTAATAAAGAAAAAAAAAGAAAAGGAACCCCACTGGGTGCTGGGGGCTGGCACTGTCTCTGGTGTCGGGAATCGAATGAGGAGCGGAGGGACCGACATCTGGCCCCGGGGTGTTCAGGGTGTGGGCTGCACCCCTGGGGCACCAGGAGGAGCTCAGCGGCCTGGGCCTCGTCGGAGGTGCACAGCAAGCTGGGCCCAGGCCCTGAGAGCACAGAGGGCCCCCCACCCCCCTGGGGGAGGGGATCGACAAGCCGTAAATTGTCACTGAACTGGAAGGGCCAGCTGAGGGGGGGGCTGGCCCCTCTGTCCACAGGCTCTGAGTGTCAGGGATCCTGGGACCGCGTCCTTTCCCGACAGTCTGGCCTTCGGTACGTTTCCCAGAAATATCACTGTTTACCCTGCGGGGCCTCCCACAGCACAAGTCCCTCAGATCCTGCTTTGGACTGTAAGTCACTTTCTCGTTGGCTTGGGGCACAGGAATGTCAGAGCATTGAACATATGGCCACGTGGCCGCCCCAGAGATCCAAGCAAAACTGTCTGGCTGCCCGGCCTCAGCCATCCCGGAAAGGCTCCAGCGTCTATCCCAGCCCCTGGCTTCAGGGGGCTCGCACAGGGGCCTCACAGGCACCCTGAGCAGCCGGCGCAGACCCAGGCCACAGCCTGTGGCTGCTTGCCGCAGCCCCAACCAGGGCCTGAATGTGGAGAAACCTGAGTGGGCCTGGGCCGCGGAGGGGGTCGGGAAGTAGCCAGGCCATGTATAAGCTGCCAGTCCCACCAGGCTGGAAAGGAGACAGGGGACAGTGGGGACAGGGGGTAGAGAGAGGAAGATAAGCCGAGGGGCAGAGGCATCCAAGTGATTGGCAAGCCCACTCCGAGCCCCCTCTGGGGAGGGGTTTCCCCAGGGAAGAGTATCCCCATGAAACCGAGGCTGCGACCACCCTGTCCCAGGACCTCATCTGACGGACACTCCGACCAGCACGGCCTGGGAGGGGCCACAGAGGACGAAAAGTGGACCAGCAGGAGGGGCCAGAAGCCAGGTTCCATTCCTGAGAGATGGAACCTTCCATTTCTGATGTCCCCAGGCTGCAGTCTCGGGTGAGAGCGTACCCCATTACTGGACTCTTCCTGTCCAGAGAACACGGGCTCAACAAATCCCTGACTGAAGACTGCAGAAGATAGAACCAGTGCCAGGGAACCCAGTGGGGCGGTGCCGCGTCTCACCCAGTGGGTGACAGGGGCTGGCCTCCCTGGGGTGCTTGCACATTCTCTTTTTGATTTTATTGATTTGTTTAGTTAGTTGTTTATTAAATGGGTCGGGGTGCCATTGGTTAATAACATTATGGAAACTTCAGGTATACAACAAAATTCAACATCTGTATAGTCTCTTGCACACTCGCCACCAAAAGCTTAGTCTCCTCCTGGCACCAGACACTTGACCCCCTCTACCCGATTCCCCCTCCCCCTCTCCCCCTCTCCGCTCTGGTGACCGCCATGCTGTTCTCTGTATCTATGAGGGTGTTGTGAATTAAGAGCCTGATTTGGGGTCTAGGAAGGCAGCCCAAAAGGCTGCGCCCCTCCTGCTCAAGAAATGTGTGAGGGTCTGTGTTGGACCAGAAGACACTGCAGCCTTTCAGGGACACTCCTGGGCGGCCCCAGCCTCACGGCAGGTCTCCGGAAAGGGGGCTGGGCGCCCAGCCGAAGTCGTTGCGGCATTCCCGTGTTAAAGGCCGTGCTGTGCCTGCATCTTGAGCCCCGGGGGAGCCAATGTGAGGCAGAAGCAAGAGGCGAAGAAGAGGTCTAGTATCTGCTCCCCAACCCCTGGAGCCCAGTCAAGATGGCCTCAGCCTGAAGGCACCCCTCCCGGAGGCGGGCCAGGCGCCCCGAGCCCCCCGGGTAGAAGTCTATGCTGAGCAAAGCACAGATGCAGAACTGTGTTCCCCGAGACTAGGATTTCACACTTGAACCCATATTCCCTCTAAATAAAGTGGAAAACCCGGTGCCATCCCTCCGACTGCGAGCCAGGCTTCCCTTGTCCCCAGCAAGACCAGGCTCTGGCTCTGCTTGTGTTAGACCCTCGCGTGCAGTCAGCTTCAGCTCCGTGGCTCCCCGGCACCCCAGCCTGCAGCCCTGAGTGGAGGTCCACGGGCGTCTGGGCCCCAGAGGCCAGCACCCCCCACAGGGGGCCTGCAGAGAGTAAACAGTAATGCTCGATTAGGACCCCGTCAAAATGTGCCTGTAGGACTTCTGTTTATTTAAGATTCACATTCCTGTACTGAACTATTGGAAGGCTTACGTGAAAATGCCGCCCTCACCCCACCACCCCCCCCCCGGGTCCCTGGCCAGCCCGCTCCGCACCCGCGGTGGGAACACAACCTTCCGGAGGGCTTTCTGGCGGCTCAGAGCAAATATGGCCACACACGAGTCCCAGCCCAGCCATTTTTTGCAGAGATGACCCCCGCTGTGCACCACGATGGAGGGCCGCAGGGCTCCCGGGGCTGGCTGGTGCCTCTTAACAGCTCCTTCACTCCTCACCCGGGGGGCGTGTGCTTTAGTGTGCGTTTACAGAGAGGGACCCTGAGGTACTTTCCGCACCAACCCTTCAGCAATGCCAGGAGGGGTACGACACCGCCCCCAGGAAGGAGCTGGAGTGAGGTGTGTGCCACAGCACAGAGATTCACGGGCAGCGCTGAGAACCCCAGCCCCACAGTGTCCCCAACGCTGGGGATCCGTGTCAGCCTCTAAGGGTACACAAAGCTTGGGGCCATGTGGTCGGTGCCCATGCACCGCCAACCCCGGGACCGCAGGCAGCAACGATGGACCCAGCTGCACCAAGCCGCGGTGCGCTGGCCAAAGACTTGGATGCTTGCAGGCCCACGAATGGTTCCACACCTCTAGACCCTTCAGATGATCCCTTTTCAAAGCCACTGAGCAGCCCGGGGCACCCATTTCCCTGCCCCAAAGTCATCTTTCCATTCGCTCGAGGGATAACCATGGCCAGCAAGAAGTGCCCAAGAGGCTTTGGGAGGTTTGGGGGTGAACCCCGCGGGCACCACACCTCCTCTGAGACTCGCAGATCCTCGAGCTCCTTCCTCTGTCCTCAGGCCGAGCAGGAGAGGGGGATGGGCAACCTCCAGTCTCACCCTCCGCTCAGTGCAGACAACAGTCATTTGCAAACTAGCAAGACCAGGCTGGGGGCCTGAGAACTCCAGGCTGGAGAGTTCTTTCCTCTTCTCAAAAGAGCAGAGCAAACCCAGCTGGAAGCAGCCTGGACCAAAGGCCCCCGCCCCTGCGGGAGTTAGTTCTGTTCACTTTATGGGCTAAGTCACACCACTTCTTGCTCCAGGCTGGGGCTTAGGAAGGGCCTGCCCCCCCCCCACGTGACACTGCTATGAGGAGGACTCTTTGAGGGTTCCCAGGAAACGATTTCAGCCTTCCTCTTACAATTTATTGCAACGTGGGGGATCATGGTTCACTGCTATGTTCTGATTTTTACTTCCAAATCCTGCCCCACAGAACTTCCACTCTTCACTTTGACAGAAGCCTCAGCTGGGTACTCAGAGGCCTGGACTCTTGCCCCAACTCAGCTGTGACGTGGCAGCCTTAGAGAAGGGCCAGTCTGAGGACAGCCGAGACTTCCCCCTCACTGCCCAGGGCGGTCGCTGACCTGGGAACCTGGGGATTGCGTGAGATGCTCAGGGCCCACCGTGCGAGTCCTGGGTAATGTTCTTGTCTTTCCTGGTACCACTGGCAAGAGGCCAATCGCCAAAGGTCTGAAGGGAAAGGGCACCACTCCAGGATGACTGGGTCTTTCAGGTCTGTGAAGTTGAGTCAACAATGAGCCAGCAGAGACCCCCAGGAAGTGAGTCAGGGTCAGGGAATTCTCCCAGGTAGGACATCTCTACTGAAGAGACTCCTCTTCCAATGAGACCCTTATTCCAATGAGACAAGCATCTCAGGGGCGCAGAACCTCTTTCCAGTGAACCCCAGTCTTCCCTCTCCCCAGCTTTTCGGTCTACTGACAGCCTTGTTTCCCCCCTTTCTGGAATAGCAAGACCCAGGGCTCTGCTCGGTGCTGGGGAACAAGAATTGCTCCTCCTGAAGTAGCACAGGGTGCGGGTCCCAGCTGCTTTGAGTCTACAAAGAGTCAAGGTCCACCTCCAGGGCAGGGAGTTGGCCCAGAGAACCGAGTGCATGAGCAAATACACGACTGTGAGCCTGCTTACGTGCGTTGGGTTGGGAGCGATGCTGGCCGTGGCACACGACACAGCTCAGGCTCGTGCTGGCTGGAGTAGCACACGCAGCTTGGAATCATACCCAGGCACTGCCAGGATCCCCAGGAACGCACCCGCCACTGCTCAGGCAGCATAAAGGGCTGAAGTCCGCCAGGCAATGGAGGACAAGGCTGAGCCCCGCTTTGACTCCACCATCCCCCACCTTGGGCTGGTGATTCACTGGTAACCCAGAGCCTTGGGGGAGGGTCAACTAAGAGTCAAGTATCAATTCCTCTTGAAATGCAGAGTTTCAGATGGGGGAGGGGCAGCGCAAGGGCCTGGAGCAGCGTTGCTGCAGCCTCTCAGCAAATACTTGAGTCTTGCACAAAGTTGCCCAAGGCCCGTAGATAACTGTCAAAACGGGATTGTGGAGGCCCATGAAATCACAAACCATGGCGAATTATGGTGAATCACAGTGAATTTTGCTACAGAGAAAGGGATCCGGGAAGCCAGGGGGTTAGGGCAGATTAGTGTGGCCAATTACAATGCTAAAGGATTACAGCGCAGTGGACCGCCGGCAACTGGCGGACCGCGGGCAAATGGCGGTGAACCACGGGCAACTGGCGGACTGCGGGCAACTGGCGGCAAACCACTGGCAACTCGTGGACCGTGGGCAACCAGCGGACCGCGGGCTACTGGCGGCGAACCACCGGCAACTTGTGGGCCGCGGGCAACTGGCAGACCACAGGCAACTGGCAGCCAACCACGGGCAACACGTGGACCGCGGGCAACTGGTGAACCTTAGCGCAGCTCCTCCTCTCCCAGACTCACGCACTCTGACAGTCCCTGGTTAGAGTCTGGGGCGTGAATTTCGTCCTGACTCCCACAGCCTGGCAGCCCACCCTCAGCACAGCAGGGTTGTGCTCTCTTTGTTCTAAGAGCAGACACACAGGTGCCTAACCTCAGACCCCAAAACTTAAAAACCTAGTCCCCAGCCCAAAAGAGCTGGGTGTCACAGATTGCATTCTTAAAACAACACCTCAGGCCAATGGGAGAGACATTTGCAAAATGCAGGGCCAGGTGGGGGCCAGCCCCACCCTTGGAATTCAGGAGATGAGTTGGTCTTTCCAATTCTAGTCATTCTTTTTTTTTTTTTTTTTCTTAAAGGAACAGAGTGTCCCCAGGAAGGCTGTGGGAACAGCTCTGTGGATGAAACGGAGGGAGCTCATCTTGGCTGGGAGGTCAGTTTTCACTCTCCTTGTCTTCTCCCACACCCAGCGTGGGAGGGTCACAGAGCAGACACAAGACATTTAGGAGCAGTCCCAGCAAAGCCATTTTGGTGACACTGTCATCCCCAGACTTGGAGAAAAGCCAGTGTGATCAGTCACACCTTGCAGATCAGGGACTTTGGGGTTCCTGAGGGGGCAGCTCTGGCACACTCAGACAACAAGCAGTGTTTTCAGGAACTGTACCACCACATGTATTTCATTTAATCGATCCAACCACACTAGAAAGCGGGTCTTCAACCCTCCAGTTTTGGAGAATCCCAAACTGGCTCCTCTCACATATCAACTGGGCACCAGGTCCACAAAAATCATAACAGAAAGAACTGGGGGTACAGATGGGCTTTCAGCAGGAGAACTGGATCTTTGGGACCCCATGAACAATTTTTCTAAGTTAGGACAAAGGTCTGAAACACTTTCCACTGCAGAATTTCAGCAAATCTTTGCACATGTAATTGTGTTCCGGTACCTCGCCATGAGAACCAGTGGATCTGAGAATCGCAGAGACTCGTGAAGTTGCAAATGGGGCACGTGGGGGTGAATCGCAGTAAACTGTGTGGTAGAGAACTGCCTCCAAGTCAGGAAGGGCCAGGAAGCCAGGGCTCAAGCAGACTCGGTGTGGCAATCGCAATGAGGCAGGGTGACGGTACCACGGACCGCGGGCAATGGGCGGACTATGGGCCATGGGCTAACCCCAGCCCGATGGCAGACTGTGCTCTGTCTGCCTAAAATGGTAGCTAATGATCTTGGAGAAAGCTGCAGGTGCCCACCTTCCTGAGGCCCCAAACTCAACTTCGCAGACCCCCAAGACTCAAGGAAGTTCTCACTCTCAGGGCGGACCTGCCTCAGGCAGAGAGAGTCATTTGCAAAACAGTAAGGGAATGCTTAGCCTCTCCGGAATTCAAGGGCTTTGAGTTCTTCTTTTCTTAAAGGAACAGGGCATCCTCAACAGGTTTTAAGTAGCTGCCTTAAGAATGAAATCTATTCAAGTCATCCTGGAGAGGTGTGGTTGTTACTATCCTAACCTCAGGCAGGATATGCACTGAGCAAACCCCAGACATCTTGGCGCACCTGGCAACTGGCCCTCCAAACCAGGAGAATTGTCACTCGCCACCCCAAGAATCAGAAATTTGAGCAAACACCAGTGAAACGTAGCATCATGGTGAATCATGTGAACCATGGATGCAAACCACAGTCTGGCAGATATAGGGCAAGGAGACCAGAGGAACTGTGGTGAACCTCAGCACATGTACAGGATTACAGTGCTGGGTGCTGCTGACCACAGCCACAGGCGACCGTGGGCCACTGGTGAACCGCGGGACACCGACGGACCGCGGGCTGCTGGCGAACCACGGGCCATGTGTGAACCGTGGGCCACCGGCGAACTACGAGCCCCGGGTGAAATACGGGCCGTGAGCGGACCACGGGCCGCCGGCGAACCACGGGCCCCGGGCGAACCACGAGCCCCAGGCAAAATACGGGCCGCGAGTGGACCACGGGCCGCCGGTGAACCACGGGCCCTGGGCGAACCACGGGCCCTGGGCGAACCACGAGCCACCAGCTAACCGTTGCCAATGGGAAATCACCTCTCACAGGCCGACAACTTTTGCAATCCCCGTTTAGGGGTTGAGGCATGAAAGTTCTTTCACTCTCTAGCCACTGGCAGCCCAATTTTGCACCTGGGCTCAGCGATCCTGGGGGAGTCCCGCGGGAGCCAAACCTCATCAGGAATCCCAAAGCTCAATTCTATAGTCCCTAAGGCCTGAAAGAGGGGTGGGTCTGTTCTCATTCTTCGGGACACTTCGCCCCTCCCAGTGCTCAGTCACTGGCAGACAGCCATTTACAAAGCAGCAGGAGGGCAGCTTGGTAATTCGGGAATATGGTAATTCTTTTGGTGGTTTAGTCTTTCCCAACCTGGTGGGACTCCTCTTAAAGGAGCAGAGGCGCCCCAGGCAGGCTTAAAGGGGCAGTTTCAGGGTGAAACGTACTGGTTCTTCTTGGGAGCCAGCACGTACTCATCCCACGCTGTCCCCAGTGGGGCTGCAGAGTTCTGGAGCGGCTCTAGCTAAGTTGTTCTGGCTAAATCGCCCTTCCCTCTTGCACAGGGAGAAGCCGACATCAGGAGTCTGCTTCCCGTGCATTCTCACCAGGTGGAGTTCTTTGTCGGACCGCGCCATTTAGAACACAGACCCCGGAGGTGGGTCTTCCAGTCTCCCATTTAGTAGGACTCCAAACTGGTCCGTCCAGGGCTCAGAGAGCGCTGGGCCTCGCAAACCTGGGGAAAGCGGGCAGAGGTCACAGCCCGGCTGCCGAGGATGACTTCACAGCAAGTTCCATGCCCCGGGCTTTTAGAAAATTCATGAGACACAGAGAGGCCGCTAGGATGCCGGGGACACGTTGTTCCACGTGGTGAACCACGGCACATGGCCATTCAAGGTCACAGTGCCACCAGTGCACCACGATCACGTGTGGGCACCAGAGCACAGTCAGTGACGAGAAGCCTGGCACACTGCGCGCCACAACCCTCGCTTCTCACTCCCTCCCTAACGATTTGGAGTCTGGGGCCTTCAGGGCCACCAGGCAGCCCCGCCAAGCATCTGTGCATCAAGAGCCCCTCGGCTCAAAAGGGAAGTGTGGCGGACAAAAAGCACCTACATGACCCCAACAGTGCACCAGGACACTTTCCCAGTCCTCAGCCCTCCGCAGGCCTCCGGTTCTGCCCCCCTCACATTCCCAGGCCCCCACCCTCTGACATTTTCAAACCAGCTCAACCAGGTAGGGGGCTGGGAATGTAAATTGTGTTCATCTGAAGCTCCTGTGAGTACCTAGAAGTTGTTCCCCCTTCTTGAAGGACCACCCTCCCCTGGGGGTGTTCACTTCCTGGGCTAAGCCACCAGCCCTCAGCCTAGGCGGGGAGACCCCCCAGGCCATCCTCTCACAGCTCTCCAGGCTCCAGAGCTCTGGCCCGGCCTTGCTGCCTCCCGGGGCCCAGGCAGCCACATTCCTGGTGAAACCACCGCAGGAGGATCCTC
>PVJI01026376.1:0-19075 GCA_004026765.1 Micronycteris hirsuta | reverse complement strand
TTTAATTGGGTTTTTTGTCTTCCTGGAGTGGAGTCGTATGAGTTCTTTGTATATTTTGGAGATCAGACCCTTGTCTGAGGTATCATTGGCAAATATGTTTTCCCATACGGTTGGTTCTCTTTTTATTTTAATACTATTTTCTTTAGCCCCACAGAAGCTCTTTATTTTGATAAGATCCCATTTGTTTATTCTTTCCTTTCTGTCCCTAGCTCTAGGGGACATATCACTGAAGATGCTGTTGCGTGGAATGTCTGAGATTTTCCTACCGATGTTTTCCTCTAGAACTTTTATGGTGTCACGACTTACATTTAAGTCTTTTATCCACCTTGAATTTATTTTTGTGTATGGTGTAAGTTGGTGCTCGAGTTTCATTTTTTTGCATGTAGCTAACCAGGTTTCCCAACACCATTTGTTGAAGAGGCTATTTTTATTCCATTTTATGCTTCTGCCCCCTTTGCCGAAGATTAATTGCTCGTAGAGACTCGGGTTTATTTCTGGGCTCTCTATTCTGTTCCATTGGTCTATCTGTCTGTTTTTATGCCAGTACCAGAACTTTTTGAAGGTAACTATCTCTTTTTCTGTTGCTGCTTTTAAGATTTTCTCCTCATCTTAAATCTTGGGTAACTTAACTGTGCTGTGTCTTGGTGTGTTCCTCCTTGGGTCCAACTTCTTTGGGACTCTCTGAGCATCCTGGACTAGGATGTCTGTTTCCTCCATTGGATTGAAGAAGTTTTCCTTCATTACTTGTTCAAATAAGTTTTCAATTTCTTGCTCGTCCTCTTCTTCTGGCATCCCTATGATTTGGATGTTGGAACATTTAAAGTGGCCTCAGAAGTTCCTTAGCCTCTCCTTATTTTTTTGAATTCTTGTTTCTTCATTCTGTTCCAGTTTTATATTTATTTCTCCCTGTTGTTCCAAATACTTTATTTGAATCCCAGTTTCCTTCCATTCACTGTTGGTTCCCTGTATATTTTCCTTTATTTCACTTTTCGGTAGTCTTCATTTCTTCTTTCATTTTGTGATGAAACTCAATCATTTCTGTGAGTGTCCTGATTATCAGTGTTTTGAACTCTGCATCTGATAGTTTGCCTATCACCTTGTCACTTAGTTCTTTTTCTGGAGTTTGAGCTGTTCTTTCATTTGGGCCACATTTCTTTGTGTTGGTGCACCTGTTAAGTTTTAAGAGGCAGAGACTTAGATATTCATTAGTGCAGGGCAACCCACTTCTGTCTGTTGTAGTGTTTTCTGTGAGGGAGGGGTCAGAGAGGGAACAATTATGTTTGCTCACTGTTTGCTCCACTCTCTGTATTTCTCTTGCTCCTCATAAGTGTATTGGTTCCTTTTGGGTGCTGATTCTCAGGTGTGTGGGGTTGTGAATGTTAGGACTCTGTCGGTCTCTCCAATAGAGGCTCCTGTGAGGCTGGAATTTCCTCTCACTGTCACAATCCCACAGGTTTTTATAGCCAGGGGTTTTTGAGGCTTTGGTTTTCTGCTCTGGAACCCTGGGTTGAGTGGTTTGTTTTGCTCCCCAGTTGTTTCTCCTGGCTTATCCAGGTGTGAATGTGGGAAATCCCATTTGCCAGCTGCTGCTTTGCCCATCTGGTCTGCCACCTTGCCATGAGTCCTCTCTACCCCAGCTTCCCATCTCTGCCCATCCTGCCAGTGTGGATGACTCTTTCTTCTTAAACTCCTTGGTTGTCTTACTTTAATGCAGTTTGATTTTCTGGCATTTCTGGTTGTTTCTTTTTTATTTTTTTAAGATTTTATTTATTTATTTTTAGGCAGAAAAGAAGGGAGGGATAAAGAGAGGAAGAGAAACATCAATGTGTGGTTGTCTCTCACATGGCCCCCACCGGGGACCTGGCCTGCAACCCAGGCATGTGCCCTGACTGGGAATTAAACCAGCGACCCTTTGGTTCACAGCCCATGCTCAATCCACTGAGCTACACCAGCTGGAGCATGTTTTTTTGTTTTTAAATTAGTTGTTTTCCTTCTTTTCTTATATGAGGAAGTGAAGCATTTCTACCTACACCTCCATCTTGACTCTATAATATTTTTCTTGATGAGTCTGGATAAAAGTTTTTCAATATTGTTTATCTTTTTACAAGCTCTTGTTTTTATTGATCTTTTCTTTTGTGTATTAGACTCTATTATCTTTACATCTACTGTAATATTTATTATTGTCCCTCTTCTACTCATTTTGGGCTTTGTTTTCATTTGTTTTGGTTTTTTTACTTCCTTTAGTTATAAGGTTAGATTGTTTATTTGAAAATATCTAGTTTCTTGAGGTAGGCCTGTATTACTCTCAATTTTTGTCTTAAAAGGAAAATTCCTGTCTCAGGGTCCCTTTTGATTTATTTCTTGATCTTATTATTAACTGATTCATTGTTTAGTATCATGTTATTTGCTGTTTGTGTGTTTTTCAGTTTTTTCCTTGTAATCAGTTTTTAGTTTCCTACCATTGAGGTCAGAGAAGATGCTTGATATGATTTTAATCTTATTAAAGTTACTGATACTTAATTCATGGCCTAACATGTGGTCTATTCTGAAAAACATCCCATATGCACTTAAAAAGAATGTATATTCTCCTGCTTTGGGATAAAATGCTCTAATAATCAATTAAATCCATCTTAGTGGATTATAGTATGCCATTATAGTGTGTCATTAAAGGCCTCTTTTTCTTGTTGATTTTCTGTCTGGAAATTCTGACAATTGATGTTGATGGGGTCTTAAACCTCTTCTATGAATGTATTACTGTCAATCTCTCCCTTTATGTCAATTTTTTTTTGCATTATGTATTTAGGTGCATCTTATGTTGGGTGCATAAATGTTTGCAATGGTTATATCCCATTGTTGAATTTATCTCTCTATCATTATGTTATATATCTTTGTCTTTTTTATGTGCTTTGTTTTCAAGTGTGTTTTTTCTGATATGAATATTGCTACCCCAGTTTTTTTCATTTCCATTTGCATAAAATATCTTTTTCAGTTCTTTTACATTCAGTCTCTGTGTGTCTTTTTTTCTGAAGTGGTTTTCTTGTATACAACATATAAATGGGTCTTATTTTCTTTTCCATTCAGCTACCTTATATTTTTTGAATGGATCATTTAATACAATTCATTTAAAGTAATTGGTACATATGCATTTGTTGCTAGTCTATATTAATAATTATTCTTTCTTTCCTCTTTAAAAGAATCTCTTTACCATTTATTGTAATACTGGTTTGATGATGATGACTTTTTTTTAGCTTTTTCTTGTCTGGAAGACTATTTCACCTTCAATTTTAAATAATAGCTTAATGGGATAGAATAATGTTGACTGTTAATTCCTTGCTTTACCTTTTTTTGAAAGTTTTGTGTCAATTTTTTTCTAGCCTAAAATATTTCTGTAGAGAAATCTGCTCCCAGTCTTATGGGAAGTTATTTGTAGGTAAATACATGTCTGTGTTCTGATGCTTTTAAGGTCTCTCTCTCTCTCTCTTCTTTTAACCTTTGCTATTTTAATATTGATCGGCCTTGGTATCATCCTCTGTTAGTTCATCTTGTTTGAGACTCTCTTGTTGGGAACTGCCCTGCCTGATTTCAAAAGCTGTAACTGGGCCCCCACCCCACCTCCCATGGCTAAGGCTGAGTGAGAGAACTTGGGACTGTAAGTCACTTAGGAGACAAAACTTATCTCCCTGCCAGGGGCTGCACCTCTGCCACTTTTACTTCACCCTGCTTGGCCCCGAGCGCATGGCAGGTTAGCCAATGATAGGTAAGATTTCTCAAGGGAAGAATGATATAAGACAGGTACAGTCACCAAGGGGCCCTCAGGGAAGGATTTGGGAGGCTATAGAAAAAGGGGGTGATGGACCCTCTCCTCTTGGCTTTGACATAGCCTGAGTCCTCATTCTGTCTGCAAGAAGTCTCCTAATCTCTTGGCTGCCTTATTTCCCGCGCTGGACCTAAGCCTGAAACAATACCAGAGGTGGGTGCAACCTGTGCTGGAAAGGGCGGGTTCGCTGGGGCAATCAGGTCTAAGACAGAATGCATAAAATCCTGTGAAACCTACTTTGTTAATACCCTCAATTTAAATGATAAGAGTCCTAGCATGAAATGAGTTTGCTCCCCAAAGTTTTATGGCCCTTTAGCTATCTGACCCTGATTCAAAATAAGCCCTCAGAGTTCTTTGAATGTTATCTATTGTTTGATCATTACTGCCTGACAATGATTGATGAGCTTTATGTATATGCTCTGTATTCCTATGCAAATTAAACCCAATAAAAGCCCACTGAGGAACAGTTTCTGGTCCTTCTCCTTTGAGAGATCGGCCACCTTTCCTCCCCAGCCGATCATGTCCTGGTAGACTTATTCTCATCCATAATGCCACGGACACTGCAGGCTGGAGTCTGCATCACTCTCTGAACTTCCTGGACTTGTGTGTCTCTTTCCATCACAAGGTTAGGGAAGTTATCAGTCATTATTTCTTGAAATATGTTGTCAGTCCCTTGTTTTTCTTTTTCTCTCTCTGGTATCCATATGATATGGATGCTATCCAACAATGTTATGCTTGATTTGTCCCGGAGAGCCCTTAAACTATTATGACTTTTAAAACTTATTATTTTTTTTATTTTTTCTTCTCTGGGTGTGTTCTGCTACCTTGTCTTCCAAATTGCTGATTTTATTCTCTGCCTCATCCAATCAGCTCTTGATTAACTTAGTGTAGTCTTCATTTCATATACTATATTCTTTATTTCCAATTTATAACTTTTGTGTTTTCTATGTCTTTTTTAATCTTACTATCTCTTTGTTGGAGTACTCACTGAATTCATCTATTATTTCTCTAAGTTAATTGAATATTGTTAAAACAGGTGTTTTAAAATATGTGTGTGATAGATTGTTGGGCTCCATATTATTTAGTTATATTTCTTGGGATTTCTCCTTTTCTTTCATCTCAGGCATGTTTCTTTGTCACTCCATTTTTACTTCCTCTCTGTTTTTGTTTCTGTGTATTAGGTAGATCTGCTATGTCTCTTAGTCTTTGTAGGATGGCATTATGTAGTAGGTATCCTGTGATGCTCAGGAGTGCAGTTTCATTGATCACCTGGGCTGGTCACTCAAAGATTGTCCCTTATGTGGGTTATGTGAGCCCTCTTGTTGTAGTTGAGTCTTTTATAAAAATTTTTTTTATTTTTAAATTACAGTTTACATAATTTCAATATTATCAATTTCATGTGTATGACCTTGTGATTAGATGTTTATATAACTTATGAAGTGATGACACTGATACATCTAGTACCCATCTGATATCATATATACCTATTACAATATTATTGACTATATTTCCTATGCTGTATTTTATGTCTCCATTACTATACTGTAACTACAAATTTGTGCTTCTAAATTCCTTTACTTTTTTAACCTGTTCTTTCAACATTCCTTCCATCTGGAGCCCCTCAAAATGTTCTTTGTTTCAAAATCTATGAGTCTGTTTCTGTTCTGCTTGTTTGTTTATTTTGTTTTTTAGATTCTATATATACATAAAATCATCTGGCATTTATCTTTCTCTGTAAGACTTATTTTACTTAGGATTATACTCTCTGGGACCATTCATGTTGTTGCAGATGATGAGATTTCATTTTTAATGGGTAAATCATATTTTATTATATATATGCACCACTTCTTCTTTATCCATTTATCTATTGATGGACAACCAGGTTGCTTCTGTATCTTCTTTATTGCAAATAATGCTTCAATAAATATTTGTGTACAAATTATTTTTTATTTTCTTTTTTTGGTTTCTTTGGATAAATAACTAGATGTGAAATTGCTGGGTCACTCTTTGTGTTTTTTAATAGCTTTGTTTGAAAGTTTATTTTGTCAGGTATAAGTATTGCTACCACAAATTTGTTTGTTTGTTTCCATATCCAAAAAATGTCTTTTTACATCTTTTCATATTCAGTCTGTCTCTGTATTTTTATTTGAAATGAGGCTCTTCTAGACAGCATATATAAGGGTATTGTATTGCTCTACAGTCAGCCACCATATGTCTTTTGATTGGAGCATTTAATCCATTTGCATTTATTTTTCTTCAATTTTATTTTTTTAAATACTTTAGATTTTTATTGTTGTTCAAGTAAAATTTTCTGCCTTTCCCCCATCACTCCCCACCACCCAGCATTCCCTCCCTCCCTTCCATGTTTCCACCCACTCTTGTTATTGTCCATGTGTCTTTATAGTTGTTCTGTAAACTCTTCACCCTTTCCCCCCATTATCCCCTTCCCTTTCCTTTCTGTCAGCTTGTTCCCAATTTCAACGTCTTTGGTTATATTTTGCTTGCTTGTTCATTATGTTGACTAGGTTCCAGTCAAAGGCAAGATCATATGTTATTTGTCTTTCACCATCTTGCTTATTTCACTTAGCATAATGTTCTACAGTTCCATTCATGCTGTCCAAAGGGTAGGAGCCCTTTCTTTTTTTCTGCTGCTTAGAATTCCATTTTGTAAATGTACCATAGTTTTTTGATCCATTTATTTACTGATGGGCACTTAGATTGCTTTCAGCATTTGGTTATTGTAAATTGTGCTGCTATGAACATTGGGGTGCATAGGTTCTTTTGGATTGGTATTTCAGGGTTCTTAGGATATAATACTAGCAGTGGCATTGTCAGGTCAAAAGGTAGTTCCATTTTTAGTTTTCCGAGGAAATTCCATACTGTTTTCCATAGTGGTTTCACCAGTCTGCAATCCCACCAACAGTGCACTAGGTTTCCTTTTTCTCTGCATCCTCTCCAACACTGTTGTTTGTTGACTTGTTTATTATGGCCATTCTCACTGGTGTGAAGTGGTATCTCATTATGATTTTAATTTGCATCTCTCTGATAGCTAGCGATACTGAGCATCTTTTCATATGTCTCTAGACCCACTGTATGTCCTCCTAGGGGAAGTGTCTGTTCAGGTCTTTTGCCAATTTTTCAATTGGGTTGTCTGTCTTCATAGAGTGGAGTTATGTGAGTTCTTTATGTATTTCAGAGATCGAACACTTGCCTGAGTTATCATTGGCAAATATGTTTTTCTATACAGTTGGTTCTCTTTTCATTTTAATGTTATTTTCTTTAGCTATGCAAAGGCTTTTATTTTGATGAAATCCCATTTGTTTATTGTTTCCTTTATGTCCCTTGCTGTAGGGGACATATCAGTGAAAATATTGCTGCATGGAATATCTGAGATTTTCCTACCTATATTCGCCTGAAGGACTTTTATGGTGTCATAACTTTCATTTAAGTCTTTTAACTATCGTGAATTTATTTTTGTGTATGGTATAAGTTGGTGATTGAATTTCATTTTTTTGCATGTAGCTGTCCAGGTCTCCAGGTTCTTCTCCATTTATCAAATATTAATTGACTGTAGAGACTTGGGTTTATTTCTGGGCTATATATTCTGTTCCATTCATCCATATATCTGTTCTTATGCCACTATTAGGCATTTTTTTTTTATTATTACAGTGACCTTGTTATACAGTTTGATATACGGAATTGTGATTCCTCCTACTTTGCTCTTCTTTCTCAAAATTGCTACAGCTATTCTGGGTCATTTATGGTTCCATATACATTTTTGAAGTGTTTGTTCTATATCTGTGAAATATGCCATTGGTACTTTGATAGGGATTGAATTGACTCTATAAATTGCTTTAGGTAGTATGGACATTTTGATGAGGTTAATTCTTCCATTTCATGAACACACTATATGTTTCCATTTGTTTCTGTCTTCCTTGACTGGTTTCTTCAGTGTTGTATAGTTTTCTGAGTACAGGTCTATTACCTCCTTGGTTTGGTTTATTCCTAGGTATTTTATTTTTCTTGTTGCTATATCAAATGGGATTTTTTCTCTGATTTCTATTTCTGATATTTCATTGTTGGTATACAAAAATGCTTTTGATTTCTGGATATTGACTTTGTATCCCGCTGCTTTGCCAAACTCAATTATTAGGTTTTTTTGTGGAGCCTATAGGATTTTCTATGTACACTATCATCTCATTTGCAAACAATGACAGTTTTGTTTCCTCTTTTCCAATTTGGATGGATTTTATATCCTTTTCTTGTCTGATTGCTGTAGCTAGGAGTTATAATACTATGTTGAATAGAAGTGGTGAAAGTGGACATTCCTGATCTTACTGGGAAAGATTTTAGTTTTTGCCCATTGAATATGATGTCAGCTATAGGTCTTTTGTATATGGCCTTTATTATGTTGAGGAATGCTCCCTCTATTTCCACTTTGCTGAGTGTTTATATCATAAATGGGTACTGTAGCTTATCAAATGCTTTCACCCCATCTATTGATATGATCATGTGATTTTTGTATTTATTTTTGTTTATGTGATGTATTACATTTATTGATTTGTGAATATTGTGCCATTCTTGCATCCCTGGGATGAATCTCACTTGGTCATGGTGTATGATCTTTTTAACCTGTTGGTGGATGTAGTTTGACAATATATTTTTGAGGATTTTAGCATCTATGTTCATCAGTGATATTGGCCTGTAGTTTTCTTTCTTTGTTGTGCCTTTATCTGGTTTTGGGATTAGGATAATGCTGGCTTCGTAAAAAGGGTTTGGGAATCTTCTTGGATTCTTTGGAATAGTCTGTGGACAGTCTGTAAGGAAGATTAGCTCTTCCTTGAATGTTTTGTATAATTCTTCAAAGTTTTCCATCATTACTTTTTCAAACAGTTTTCTATCCCTTGCTTTTCTTCTCCTTTGGGTATCCCTATTATATGCACATTATTATGTTTCATGTTGTCCTGCAGTTCCCTTAACACCTCTTCTTCCTTTCTGAGTCTTTTTTTTTCTTTTCTTGCTCTTTCTGGTATTTTTTTTTCTACCTTGTCCTCCACCTCGTTGATTTCATCCTTTGCTTCATTTAGCCTGTTTTTAATTCCTTCTACTGCATTCTTTAGTTCAAAAATTGTGTTCTTCATTTCCTCTTGGCTCTTGTTAGTTTCTATTTCCTTTTTCATGTTGATATAATTTGCAGAGAGTTCATCTAGTCACCCTGTCGTTTTTGGTATTTCTCAGTGAGCTCATTCAGCTTCCTGATAATCATTCCTTTGAACTCAATATCTGATAGTTGCCTTGACTCTATTTCATTTAGCATTCTTTATGAGGCTTCCCCCCTTCCTTTCATTTAAGGTTTGTTTCTTTGTCTTCCCATTGTTTGTGAGTCTCTTCTTGTTAGCCTCTGCTTCTTAATTTGGTCGGTTCTGACTCCCTGGGTTTGTGGTGTGAACTTCTATGGTGGGAGACCTCTGAGATTCAGTGGTGCAGTCTCCTTGGTCTCCTGAACTTGCTGTTCCTGGGCCATCATTTATGTTGGCTCTCTGGATATATTTGGGTTTTGATTATTGTTGGGTTTTCTTTGGTGGGTCCTTCCCTCCAGCTGGTTAACTCAGGGTCATTTTATCCACCATGTCTTGTGTGCTGTTGTGCAGGTGTGGACAGGTTGTTTCACAGGTGGGTCTTCTGCCTGTCTGAGCTTATGAGGCTTCTCTCTTGCTATTGTTCAGTTGTTTGTTCTGGATAATTTCCCCACCATTTAGTCGTAATTCCAGATTGGTCCTCCAAAGAGGTTAGTGTGGCTTTTACTCACTCCTCTGCCATCCTCCTTTATTATGTGTTGGTGATTCCTTTGTTGGTGGATTCTCTCTTCCAGCAAATATATTAGTGTTCACAGTTCCCACCTAGTCTTTTATGTAATCAGTTGGAGGGGGAAGGCAAAATGGATTATGATAATAGGATTGCATTCTATGTGATTTAAAGTATCAACCCATAGATAATAGATAGGGGATTCTTTGGATAAGTATCGTGTTAACCATGATATGTAACCCTACTAGCCACTTTTTAGAAAGGGTTGAAAAGAGATAAAACTCTTTGTGGGAGGTCAGATAATAAGATATAGTGAGAGTAAAGGATAGAAAATAGGCATAGTGTTCAAGAGAATAGAATTAACCATAACACCAATAAAGTTTTAGAAGATAGTGAAATGGGTTAAGATCCAGAAGGGGTGTTTTGTAGTATTTACAATTGTATGCAACAATAATTATTTACAATAATACTGCAACAACAATCATATGATAGAATGTATATGATCTGAATAACAAGAATAGGAAGTACATGACCTAGAGTAGCGTGCTACTGGAACACAAGTGAAGTGATAGAAGGAAAATTAAAATACCCTATGGAAGAGAGAACAAGAAAACAAGTCAAACAATGCACTTAAACAAACAAAACGAAGAAAACTAAAAAGAAAGAAGAGAAATAAGAAATACTAATAAAATACAAGAAGTGAAAATGCTGAAAAAAGAATAATACAAATGAACAAAAGCAGTTCTCTGGAATTGCAAAGTGATATTTGTCTCCATTTCTCAATTGTTGTTATTAGCCTTGTGATCCCTCTTTGGGTCTGTCTCTGGACCTTTCACAGATCCAGGTCTTCTTGTCCCCCCTGGGGAAAAAAGAGAAAAAACAAAACAAAACACCTCCTGCTGATGTTATTTTGGCTAAGTGAGTTCTGTTTGTCTTACCAGATGCAACAGACTGAGGGGAGTTAGGCTTCACCTTTCTTCCTTCCTATAGTTTTGGGAGGGTGTGGGCCAGGTCTGGGCCACACTCTTCACAGTTGCCTCCAGCCCAGTTCATCTGTTCGCTGCTGGGCCTCCAGTGCCCGTCAACGCCTGGTGAGCTCCTTCACTACACCAGTTTTGCTTTTTGTGAGGTGCACCAGTTAGGGGCAACTCACCTATCACTTTCTCACTCCTTGCTGTCCAAGGTGCTCTGCACTCTCAAAAAGTTTCTTCAGGGTAATTCAGCTCCGCTAGTAAGTTAAGTGTTTCTGGGTACTGCTAACTCCCTGAGCCTTGCTGCTGTTGTCTGTAGGGGGTGCTTCCTCCTTCCTCTTAGTGATCCAGCCTTGCCAGGGGCGCTGTTTTGGCTGCTGGGGCTGCAGGGGTGGGGCCATGGGCTCCATCACTGAGGTGATAGGGATAGGGGTGTTGCCACGGCCTCTGTAGTGGAGTGTGGTGGAAGTGGCGGGGTTGCGGGGAGGCTGGAGCCGGGACAGGGGTGTGGCCAAAGTTTTGGCTATGGAGGCAGGGGTGCGGCCAGGGGCTGTGGGGGTACAGTGGGGCAGCAGGGGTGGTCGCTGATGGAGAATCCCCTAAACACCCACTGAGAGCCTTTTTTTTTTTTTTAAAGAAAATCCTCCTGTTCAAGCCTGCCACTCTTAACAAGTGCCCAGCGTCTCACACAGACCAACTTTCCAACCAGACCAGAGACTATCTGGGTCAGCGTCCCTCATGATCCCACTCTTCTCCCTTCTCTAAGCATCACCCAGCTTCCCAATTTCTCTGGTAATGACCCAGTCGCATCTACAGTCTCAGTGGGTGAATACCGCGTCTGTGCATCTGCCACTTCATCTTTATTCCCCCCAGCAACTTTAGGCATCTGGGTCCATCTTGGTACCACTCTATCCTCTCTGTTTGGCAGAGAGGTGTGATTTGGCTCTCATCCAAGGATCCTACAGCAGGTGCCAGCAGTCGCTGGGCCAGGGGCTGAAGCAGTCCAGGTCCCCATGCTGGTCCCAAGGACCTTACCAACCTAAAGCAATCTCCTTACTGTGTTTTTCAGTGTCTTCTACAATTTTTGTCCTCTAACCTTCATATATGCTGTGATTCTGTTGGCTGTTCACTCTGTTCCTCAGAAGACTGGCTAGAGGATCTACCTGTGCGCAGGGGGAAGTGGGCTCTGCTCCCACCTATCTTGCCGCCATCTTCCCAAGAGCTATTTGTGTCTTCTTGATGGATTCTTCTCTTGGGTAATATGAAGTCTCCTTCTGGGCCTCTTTTGTTTTGAAGATTATTTTGTGTGATACAAGTATTGCTACCCCAACTTTTTTTCCCTGTCCATTTGCTTGGAATATTTTTTTCCCAGCCCTTCAAGAAAGTGGTCTAGCTTCATTTCTTTGCATGTATCTGTCTAGTTTCCCCCAAAACATTTATTGTATATTTTTGTCTTCTTTTTAAAGAATTAATTAACCATACAAGTGTGGGTTTATTTCTGGTCTCCATATTTTGTTACATTGATGTATGCATGTGTTTCATGCCAGTATCATGCTGGTTTAATTATGCCAATCTTGTAATATAGTTTCATATCTGGTAGCATGATGGCTTTAACTTTGCTTATTTTTTCTCTCTTGAGATTTTTGTGGCTATTTAAGGTATTTTGTGGTTCCTTACAACTTTTAGAATTATTTGCTCACATTCTGCTAAAAATGCCTTTAGTATTTTGATAGAGATTGTTTTGAATCTCTAGATTGTTTTCGGTAGTATAGACATTTTAATGATGTTAATTCTTCCTATCATCCATTAGCCCAGTATTTGCTTCCACTAATTTGTATCTTCTTCAATTTATTTCTTCAGCGTTATAATTTTCTAAGTACAGGTATTTTATCTCCTTGATAAATTTATTTCTAGTTATTTTATTTTTTGATGCAGTTATAAGTGGGATTATTTTATTAATTTCTATTTCTGGTAATTCATTATTAATATATAAAAATGCAACTGATTTCTGAATATTAATTTTGTATCTTGTTACTTTTCTGAATTTATTAATTTGTTTTAGTAGTTTTTTGGGTTCTTTAGGGTTCTCTCTGTATAGAATCATTTTATTTGCCAATAATTACAGTTTGAATGCTTTTTACTGATTTTTCTTGTCTGCTGTGGCTATGACTTCCAATACCATGTTCATTCAAGGTGGTGAAAGTAGACACCCTTATCTTGTTTCTGATTGTAAGGAAAACACTTTAAACTTTTCACCATTGAATATAATTTTAGCTTTGGGTTTGTCAGGTATGGCTTTATTACATTGAGATATGTTCTTTCTATCCACATTTTGTTGAGATTGTTTATTATAAATGGTTATTAGATTTTGTCAAATACTTTTTCTGCATCTAATAGTATATCGTATGCTTTTTGTACTTCATTTGGTTTATGTGCTTATCATGTTAATTGATTTGCAGATATTGAACCAAACTTACATATCAAGAACAAATCCCACTTTATCGTATTGTATGATACTTTTAACACATTGCTGAATTTGTTTGTTAGTAAAGTTTTGAGAATTTTTGCATCTATGTTCATCATATATGCTAGACTAAAATTTTTTGGGGGGATTGTCTTTGGTTTTTGAATTAGAGTAGTGCTGAACTTGTAAAATAAGCTTGGGAGTTTTCCCTACTGTTATATGTTTTGAAATGATTTGAGCAGGATAAATTTTAATTCTTGTTTGAAGCTTTGGTAAAATTCACCTGTGAAGTCTTCTATTTTAGGAGCTTTGTTTGGTGGTAGTTTTTGATTACTCATTCAATTTTATTAGCAGGCATCAGTATGTTCAGATTTTGTTTCTTCTTGATTGATTTTTGGAAAATTATAGGTGTTTAGGGACTTACTTTTCCAAGTTGTCCAATTCATTGGTATCTAATTGTAGACTTTTACAAAATTTGTTTGTATTTCTTTGGTGTCAATTATTATTTCTCCGTTATCACTTCTGATTTTATTTATTTGGGTCCTATCTGTTTTTTAATTGATGAGTCTGGTTAAATGTTTATCAATCTTATTTATCTTTTCAGTGAAATAACTCTTGATTCTATTTCTCTTTAATACTGTTTTTTAAGACTTGATTTCACTTATATTTGTTTTAAATTTTATTATTCCCTTCCTTCTCATTTTGGCTTTGTTCATTCTCTTTTTCTCTTTTCTTTAGGCTTAAGGTTAGATTGTTTATTTGAGATATTTTGTTTCTTGAGTTATGTATGTCTTGCTATGAATTTCTCTCTTAGGAATGTTTAGTTGTATCCAGTAGATTTGGGGAAGCTGTGTTTTCATTTTCATTTATGTAAAGCTTTAAAATTATTGTTTGTTTTTTTCTTATTTCTTTCATTAACTAGTATCATGTTATTTAGCCTCCATGTGTTTGTGTTTTTCTGTTTTCTTTTCTTGTAATTAATTTTAAATTTCATAACATTGTGATCAGAAAAAACACTTGACATGATTCAAACTTCTTAAATTTATTGAAACTAGGCCTGGCTGGTGTGGCTCAGTGGATTGAGCATGGGCCTGCAAACCAAAAGGTTGCCAGTTTAATTCACAGTCAAAGCACATGTCTGGGCTGTGGGCTGGGTCCCCCATGGAGGGCTCATGAGAGGCAACCACACATTGATATTTCTCTCCCTTTCTTTGTCCTTTCTTTCCCCTCTCTCTAAAAATAAATAAATAAAATCTTTTTATTTATTTATTTTATTATATAATATTTATTTTTAAATAATTACTTTATTGTTGTTCAATTACAGTTATTTGCATCCTCTCCCCTCCCCTCCCCCCACCCCTCCAACCCCACTACCTTCCCTGCCTCCCTCCTCCCCCTTGGTTCTGTCCATGTGTCCTCTATAGTGGTTCCTGAAAACCCTTCTCTCCATTGTCCCCTCCCTCCTCCCCCCAGCTATTGTTAGATTGTTCTTAATTTCAATGTCTCTGGTTATGTTTTGCTTGCTTTTTGAATTTGTTGATTATGTTCCAGTTAAAGGAGAGATCATATGGTATTTGTTCCTCACCATCTGGCTTACTTCACTTAGCATAATGCTCTCCAGTTCCATCTATGCTGTTGCAAAGGGTATAAGCTCCTTCTTTCTCTCTGCTGTGTAGAATTCCATTGTGTAAATGTACCATAGTTTCTTGATCCACTCATTTGTAGATGGGCACCTAGGTTGTTTCCAGCACTTGACTATTGTGAATTGTGCTGCTATGAACATTGGAGTGCATAGGTTCTTTTGAATTGGTTTTTTCAGGGTTCTTAGGGTATAATTCCAGTAGTGGAATTGCTGGGTCAAAAGGCAGTTCCATTTTTATTTTTCTGAGGAAGTTCCATACTGTTTTCCACAGTAGCTGCACCAGTCTGCATTCCCACCAACAGTGCAGTAGGGTTCTCTTTTCTCTACATCCCCTCCAACAGTTATCTGTTGCTTTGTTGATGATGGCCATTCTGACTGGTGTGAGGTGGTCTCTCATCATGGTTTTAACTTGCATCTCTCTGATGGCTAATGATGTTGAGCATCTTTTCATATGTCTCTGGGCCCTCTGTATGTCCTCTTTTGAGAAGTGTCTGTTCATGTCTTTTGCCCATTTTTTTCCTTAAGTCCTTTTTAAAAATTTTATTGATTATGCTATCACAGTTGTCCCATTTTCCCCCCTTTCTTCCCCTCTGCCCCCATACCCCCCCTTTCTCTGCCCTTTAGTTTTTGTCCATAGGTCACACACATAAGTTCTTTGGCTTCTACCCTTCCTATACTATTCTTAACCTCCCCCTGTCTGTTTTATACCTACCATTTATATTACTTATTCTCTGCCCCTTTCCCCCCTCCCCTTACCTGTTGATATCCCTCCATATCTCATATAAATTTCTTTAACATTTCATACAATAAAGGCTGGGTGATGATGAACTCCTTGAACTTGTCCTTATCTGAGAAGCACTTTAACTGCCCTTCCATTCTAAATGATAGCTTTGCTGGATAAAGTATTCTTGGATGTCGGTTCTTGCCTTTCATGATGTGGAATACTTCTTTCCAGCCCCTTCTTGCCTGCAAGGTCTCTTTTGAGAAATCAGCTGACAGTCTTATGGGAATTCCTTTGTAGGTAACTGTCCCCTTTATTCTTGCTGCTTCTAGGATTTTCTCCTTATTTTTGATCTTGGGTAGTGTAATTATGATGTGTCTTGGTGTGTTCCTCTTTGGGTCCAACTTGTTTGGGACTCTCTGAGCTTCCTGGACTTCCTGGAATTCTATTTCCTTCGCCAGCTTGGGGAAGTTCTCCTTCATTATTTGTTGAAATAAGCTTTCTATTGGTTGCTCTTCCTCTTCTCCTTCTGGCACCCCTATGACATGGATGTTGGGACGTTTAAGGATATCCTGGAGGTTCCCGAGCCCCTCCTCAGTTTTTTGAATTCTTGTTTCTTCATTCTTTTCTGGTTGGATGTTTTTTTCTTTCTGTTGGTCCACTTCGTTGATTTGAGTCCCAGTTTCATTCTCATCCCTATTGGTTCCCTGCAGATTTCCCCTCATTTCCTTTATATCATCCTTCATTTGTTCAAGTAATTGCGATAGTTTTTTGTCAAATTCTGTGAGCATCCTGATTACTGTTGCTTTGAACTTTGCATCTGATAGGTTGGCTATCTCTTGGTCGCTTAGTTGTGGTTTTTCTGCCACTTTGCTCTGTTCATTCATTTTGGCCATTTTTTTCCCTCAGTGCACCTGTCACTTTAAGGGGCGGAGCTTTACCAGTTTAGCAGGTCAGGGAGACACTGAGTTGTGACTCAGCCTGTGGGGGCGGGTCCTGAGAGAACAATGGCACTTGCTCCCTTTCACCATGCTCACACCGCTATGCTCAAGCAAGCTGGACCCCTCTGTGCTGGCTGCAGGTTGGTGGACGAGCCTGCACAGCTCCAAGTCCCCGTGGGTCTCCCCAGTGAACTCTCCCATGAGGCCTGGAGTTCCTCCCACTGCTGCCTCAAACCCCACAGTTGTGTTCATCGGTGGTTTGTGGTTTTGTTTCCCGCGTTGGTGTGATTCGCGGTCTACTCTGCTCCCTGTTTTTCCTCTTGTTTTATCTGTGCATGAATGATGAGCCACGGGGTCCACCAATCTTGGCCCCCGCTGTGTCCAGGTGGGCTGGGCACCAGCCAACACGGGTCCCTCTCAGCAGCTGCAGCGTTGCCGGTGCTCTGTAAACCGAGGTTGCCGTGTGCTCACCCCTGGGCTTGCTGTGCGCACTCTTTGCCTGGCTCCGCCCCGCTTACCGGTCTGGATGAATGTGTTTACATGAACTCCTTGATTGTCGGACTTCCTCTCAGTTTGATTTTCTGTCAGATCTGGCTGTTTTTTTTTTTTTAAAGATTTTATTTTTATTTATTTTTAGAGAGAGGGGAAGGGAGGGAGACAGAGAGGGAGAGAAACAGCAATGTATGGTTGCCTCTCACATGGCTCTCACGGGGACCTGGCCTGCAACCTAGGCATGTGCCCCGACTGGGAATCGAACCGGGACTGCTTGGTTCCCAGCCCGTGCTCAGTCCACTGAGCTACACCAGCCAGGGCCAGATCTGGCTGTTTTTGTTTAATTCAATTGTGGATTTTACCTCATTTGGTTGTGTGAGGAGGGATGCCGTGGTCACCTAAGGCATCATCTTGCCAGCAGTCTTTTGCCCATTTTTTAATTGAGTTTTTTGTCTTCCTGGAGTGGAGTCCTGTGAGTTCTTTATATATTTTGGAGATCAGTCCCTTGTCCAAGGTATCATTGGCAAATATGTTTTCCCAAACTGTTGGTTCTCTTTTTATTTTAATACTGTTTTCTTTAGCTCCCAGAAGCTTTTTATTTTGATAAGGTCCCATTTGTTTATTCTTTCCTTTATGTCCCTTGCTCTAGGGGACATATCATTGAAGATGTTGCTGCATGGAATGTCTGAGATTTTCCTACCGATGTTTGCCTCTAGGACTTTTATGGTGTTGTGGCTTATATTTAAGTCTTTAATCCACCTTGAATTTATTTTTGTGTATGGTGTAAGTTGGTGATTGAGCTTCATTTTTTTGCATGTAGACGTCCAGTTTTTCATATGAATCTGGGCCCTCTTTATGTCTTTTTTTGAGAAGTGTCTGTTCATGTCTTTTGCCCATTTTTTAACTGGGTTTTTTGTCTTCCTGGAGTGGAGTCGTATGAGTTCTTTGTATATTTTGGAGATCAGATCCTTGTCTGAGGTATCACTGGCAAATATCTTTTCCCACACGGTTGGTTCTCTTTTTATTTTAATACTATTTTCTTTAGCCCCCCAGAAGCTCTTTATTTTGATAAGATCCCATTTGTTTATTCTTTCCTTTATGTCCCTAGCTCTAGGGGACATATCACTGAAGATGTTGCAGCGTGGAATGTTTTCCTCTAGAACTTTTATGGTGTCGTGTCTTACATTTAAGACTTTTATCCACCTTGAATTTATTTTTGTGTATGGTGTAAGTTGGTGCTCGAGTTTCATTTTTTTACAGGTAGCCATCCAGGATTCCCAACACCATTTGTTGAAGAGGCTATTTTTATTCCATTTTATGCTTCTGCCCTCTTTGTCAAAGATTAATTGCCCGTAGAGACTCAGGTTTATTTCTGGGCTCTCTATTCTGTTCCATTGGTCTATCTGTCTGTTTTTATGCCAGTACCAAGCTGTTTTGATTACAGTGGCCTTGTAATATAGTTTGATATCAGGAATTGTGATCCCTCCTGCTTTGCTCTTCTTTCCAAAATTGCAGCTGATATTCGGGGATGTTTATGGTTCCATATAAATTTTTGAAGTGTTTGTTCGATATCTGTGAAATATGTCATTGGAACCTTGATAGGGATTGCATTGAATCTTTCTATTGCTTTGGGGAGTATGGACATTTTGATGATGTTGATTCTTCCAATCCATGAGCATGGTATATGTTTCCATTTGTTTGTGTCTTCCATGATTTCTCTCTTCAGTGTTGTGTAGTTTTCTGAGTACAGATCTTTTACCTCCTTGGTGAGGTTTATTCCCAGGTATTTTATTTTCTTTGTTGCTATATCAAATGGGATTTTTTTCCTGATTTCTGTTTCTGCTGTTTCACTGTTGGCATATAAGAATGCCTTTGACTTCTGGATATTGACTTTATATCCTGCTGTCTTGCCAAATTCAATTATTAGATCGAGTAGTTTTTTGGTGGAGTCTTAGGATTCACTAAGTATACTACCATGTCGTCTGCAAACAGCGACAGTTTGGTCTCCTCCTTTCCAATTTGGATGCCTTTTATTTCCTTTTCTTGTCTGATTGCTGTGCCCAAAACTTCCAGAACTACGTTGAATAGAAGTGGTGATAGTTGGCAACCTTGTCTTGTTCGTGATCTTAGTGGGAAAGATTTTCGATTTTGTCCATTGAGTATAATGTTGGCTGTAGGTTTCTCATATATGGCCTTTATTATGTTGAGGAATGCTCCCTCTA
>PVJI01026375.1:0-19089 GCA_004026765.1 Micronycteris hirsuta | reverse complement strand
TTGAAGACATTTTTATAGGACCTAAAGGTAGTGCCAATAAAATAAAGACAAAACCTACTTGTAGGTGATAGGTAAGAGCAGGAAATCTTTGAGGAACAAAAAGAGCTTTGCAGTATACAAGGTGGGAGTAGCTTTCAAGTAAGAGGTCTATGATTCATATGCATATTAATTTATTCATTTATTTTTTCAGTGGCTCAGTTTAACAACGTTGATCGAGCACCTGCTATATCTCTAAATGTGGTGGGTTGAGAGGATACAAGACCAGATCCCCGCCTTGAGGAACTTACATACAGATGATAGACTAGGAAAGAGGTCACTTCAGTGCAAGAGGATGGGATGAGCAGTAGAATAGGCAGGGGGTGATGTGTCAATGCATGCTGGGGATACAGGAATGCTTTCTACCTGACCTGCCAGGGCAAGGCTTAGGTGTGGGTTGTTCCAGGTGAGAGGAGCTGGAAGTGCAAAACCTGCAAGAATGGAGAAAACAAGGTGTCCATGACCAACTGCAAGTGGTTCTTTATGGCTTCCACTAGTTCAAGGTAGGGATGTCAAGAGGTAAAGCCAGAAAGGTAAGCATGGACCCAGCTCACAAGGAGCCTTCTGTGATTCTTGGTAATGGGAAACCATTAAAAGGTTCTAAGCAGGGGCATGACATGATCAAATTTCCATTTTAGAAAGATGGTGTTGGTAGCATATGGGAAATGGCTTGGTGCCAGGATATGTGAGGTTAGGAGGCAAGTTAGGAGCCTGATAAAGTGATAACCAAGTAAAAGGATAAAAGTGGCTGATGTGGGATAGAGAAAAGTGAACAGATTGGAGATACACTAGGAAGACAGAATTAGTAGGACTTGAGAATGAGTTGAATGCAGAAGGAAGAAAAATAGAAACCAAGCAGAATGCAAGGATTTTGGCTTATGTTACAGGGGGGGAGAGATGGTTCCACTCAATGAGATTGAGAACACGGGGGAAGGAGGGAGTGTGCAGGGGGAGAGAGCAAATTAAATTTTAGGCATCTCATGTTTTCCTGTGGGACATTCAGTAAAGTCTTATATATATGTATTTGGAGCTCAGGACAGGGAGCTGGCAGGACTTAGAAATTTGGGAGTCATCAACCTATTGTTGGGATAAGAATGAGATCACTCCAGATAGAGGGTGAAGGGAAGAAATCTTAGAACAGAGCCCCAGGGAATCAACCAAGGTTGAAGATGTGGGATGGGGATGAGAAGCCTTTAAGGCAGTCTGAGGATCAGCAGAGAAATTGGAGACCTAGGAGACTGTAGTGCCAGAGGGACCATGAAAGAAGAGAAGGATGTGAAGGAGGAGAAGGGGAGGGGGAGGAGGAATGAAAGGATCCATTAGATTCAATAACAAGCAGGTCATTGGTGGTCTGGGTAAGAGCAGTTTTAGCGATGTGATGGGAAACTGGGTTGCAGAGTGAATGGGAGGTGGAAGAGTGGAATCTGGGAATAGGGATAACCCTTTTCTTTCAACATTCTACCTGTGCAGGGGAGGAAGAGAGTGACAGGACAGAAGCAATTATTTAGGAGCTAAATGATAAGGACAGACTTGAGGTGATTCAAGTGCTGGTGACAAATAGCCAACTGGGAAGAAAATGTTCATGAAACAGGAGGCAGAGGAGTGGTCATTGCAGAGGAGTCCCTAAGAAGGGGGCATTGCCCCGGCTCAGAGTGCAACAGGAGGGGCTGGCCTGGGACAGGACAACAGACCTAGTGCCACTTAACAAACAACTACAAAAACCCAGGCGTATACACCAGTAAGCACATATTTTCCCACTTTTGGAATCAACAGGGTGGTCAGCTAAGTGGCTCCAGTGATCTTGATGGGACTCACCTGTCTGGGACTTCACTGCTGTCCACTGATTTGGATGAGCCACTTCTCCAGTGGCTGCAGTGACTGGGCTCTGCTCCTCATGACCCTCAGCCTCATCCTGGGGCTGGGGGGCTAGGCTCGGCTTGTCCTCCTCATGGTGATGGCAGAGATGCAAGGGGACAGGCTCCCATGGGCGAATCCATTTGCAGCTTCCATTTGTCATGCCTCCGAACATCCCTCTAGCCAAAGCATGCCAGGCAGCTGTGCCCCATCTCAAGTCTTCTAACCCCCATTGCAAAGTTAAATGGCAGAGGGCACGGGTTCAGGGCAGGATGAAGAATTTTTTTAATACAAAATAAAAAAGAAATACAGTTTTGACATTTTGTCAAACACAAGAATAAAAAGAAGTTTGCAAGAAGCCAAGGGAAAAAGGCAAATTACAGGCCTGGCCATTCGCTCCTCTTCCGTTCACGCCAAGGTGCTGCTGCATTATTTATATCTGCAAAGGTTAACACTCAACTGCGACTAATGAGTAAAGCAGTCTGGAGGGGAGCACATCCTGATAGGACCAGCATTACCTTATAAAACTTAACGACAGCAAAGTCAGCTTTAGTGCTTTTGTAGAGAGGGGGAAAGCCCTCCATCTTCTCACAGAGTAGGTAGAATCTGCTCTTGGGCAAAAGAAAAAAGTATTCTCTCCAAAGCTTGTTTATGAGTATTGAACTGTGAAAGAGTTTAAGAGTATGCTGCGGGGGGTGGAGGGGGAGAGGGAGACGGAAGTGTCTGCAAAAGGGAGGACGAGACAGCTGTGGGTTACGTCCACATTACACCTGGAAGGGCAAGAAATGAGCTCTGGATCAGTGGAGTCCAGGGAACAGGAGCGAGAGGCTGCGATGGGGCACTCTCCTCATTTTCTTTCTCTATTTCCAAATAGGCAGAACCATTCTACAAATACCATCTTCTACATTAGGAGCAGTACCGACAAAGGCTGCTCTGAGTTTTATAAATAACTGGCCCAGGTGCACATGGTTATAACTGGTAGATTTTGCACTGACATCAATCAGGGGTCTCCAGGTGGCACCCCCTCTCCTTGGACTTCTTGTAGTATTCCGTGTTGGGGTACTGATGGGATATAGTATCTAATTTTAACTCAACTAACTCTCAGAAAATGGACATGTAACTGTAGAGTTTCCTGCAAAAAAAAAAAAAAAAAAAAAAAACCAGCAGCTGAAAGACAGACAATATGGAAATGGCCAACCACACTAGCCCACCCCAAGAATGAGCTCTCCTCACTCAGCCACACAGCATGGTGAAACAGTGGTGATCCGATCACTTCTGATAAGAACCAGCCACTGTGGAAAACAATATGGAGTTTCCTCAAAAAACTAAAATTGGAACTGATTTTGACCCAGTAATTCCACTACTGGGATTATACCCTAAGAATCCTGAAACACCAATCCAAAAGAACCTATGCACCCCAATGTTCATAGCAGCACAATTCACAATAGCCAAGTGCTGGAAGCAACCTAAGTGCCCATCAGTGTATGAGTGGATCAAAAACTGTGGTACATTTACACAGTGAAATTCTACACAGCAGAAAGAAAGAAGGAGCTCCTACCCTTCATGACAGCATGGATGGAACTGGAGAGCATTGTGCTAAATGAAATGAGCCAAGTGGTGAAAGACAAACACCATGTGATCTCACCTGTAAGTGGAACCTGATCAACAAAACAAACAAGTGAGCAAAATAGAACCAGAGACACTGAAATAAAGAACAAGCTGACAATAACCAGAGGGGAGTGGGGAGGGCAATAATGGGGGAGAGAAGGGAAAGGGTCATCAAGGAACACGTACAAAGGAAGCCAAAGGGGGGAAGGACTGAGGGTGGAAGGTGGGGGTGGGTGGGGTGGGGGCAAGTGGTGGTGGGAAAATGGAAACAGCTGTACTTGAACAAAAATTTAAAAAAAAATAAACATTTTTTAAAAGAAAAAAAACTAAAAAAAAAAGAATCAGCCAAATAAAAATAAATGGAAATGCTGAAGGTTATTTAAAATACTACATATTTACTTTCATTATCATAAACTGTCATTAATTTGCTCCAGTGGTGGTCGTACCTGGTTATGCTGAATGGGAGCAGGATTAGTAGAATATCCAAAAGATAACATTCAGCAACTTCTACAACAGCCTCCGCAATATTTTAGGACAAGTGATACCCAATCCAGGATGTTTTAAAATGTCACAACAATAAAAAGCATCTATTAAGGTTTCTTACTTGTGAAGAAGCAAAAGACCACACATCTTCCTGTGCTCTTCCTTAGGTGGTAAAAATGGTTAAAACATGTGGAAAAGATTATGGCTGCAAACTAAAATGGATTCCTTTATCATTAAATAATATTAAAAGATGGGTAGAAAACATTGCTGAAAGTTAGAAGAAATGAGTACGGAAAAATGGCACCAAGTGGGAGGTTTGTTATTTCGGGGGTAGAAAGTATAGAGGTTGTCTATGTTAATGGTATTGCTAGGTTCTTTTCCAATAATGAATAGTATAAAGAACTATCTTTTAGAGAGTCGCTAAAGGAAAGAGGCACTAAAGAAGATATATTCTCCACAAAAAATGACTTCTTAAGAACTGAGTGAATGGTACCACCAACGAAGCGGGTGGTTTGATTGGCGGAAAAAAGGATTCGGAAGAAGTCAGGCTACAGAGTTGCCCCGTGTGTGAAATTTATATAGTTTGTTTTTTCCTGAGCAAGCCAGTGCAGCAAAGACGTGGAAGCCAGAATTTCACAGGGCGGCACTCTCAAACCCGACTGTGTGTGGTGCTCGTCATGAATGTGCGTGCCTCGTTTGAGGTCTTGTTAAAATGCAGATTCTGATTCAGGCTGTCCAGGCCTGAGAACCTGCATTGCTAGAAGCTGCCACGTGAGGCTCCTGGTCCTGAGCCACACTTTGAGTAGTGAAACCATAAAGAAAGAGAATGTTAGGGTTGGTACTGATTTTATAAAAATAAGATCATTTACAATATAGTAAAAGCTTTAGATTAATTTGTGGTGACAGGTGGAGAGATTATGCAAATCATTTGCATGCGGGGAGATCTGCTGGTTGTCTTGTGGCGAAGTCCTTAAGAGCTTTCATTTATGAGGATGTGCTGCTAATTGTGCTTTTGCAAACATACCATTTTTTAGAAAAAATCTGACCTTTTAAATAATGACAAATAGCTAGTAGTAGAATTCTATCTACAAGGTATTAAATAAATAAATCAATATGCCTACTCTGTTTCTTAAGGTGCAGGTGGTAGTTTACCGATGAAAAAGAAAGTAGCAGCTTCTCCAGAGAAACCTGTGCTAGGAAAGAGCGTTGTGGAAATAGATCTTTTCATCATCATGTGATTTTGGTTGTTGAAAATGACACTGCACTGCCTATAAAAACTTTCATGTCTTTACACTAAGAAACTAAATTTTCTAACATTTAAATATCACTCCCATGGTCAACTTTGAATACTTTTATAAAAATATAAAAACAAAGCAATGTTCTGTCAATGCACCTTATGATTTATTTGTAAGAAAATAAGGTTGATATTAGGGACTATAGAAAGGTGTTAGCTGAATTTTCACAAAAACCTTTGCATAATTGGTGAGTAGTGAATATCATGACTGAGTAAGGGAGGCCAATGGTGCATGCCTCCCGTATGGATCTATAAAGTATCTTTTTTCCCCTCTGACAGAATTATAGCCAATTAAAAAAACAAACCAAATGTAGACCTAGACCGCTCAACAAGTATATCACAAAGTCCTAAACCAAGATTTTAAAACATAAAGAAGCATATTCAATTGCATTGTAATCGCCAAGAATATTAATAAAGTGTAAAAGATCTTAGTAGGAATAAAATTTTATCATTAAAAAGTAAAATAATTACTTAAAAGTATTATTTGTTTCTTTTTTCTTAATCTTTTTTAAATTTATATATTTTGTATATTGCTAGTACATGAAACATGGGTGCAATAGTACATTTGAATAATTGATGAGTAATTGATGAATAATTTATAAATAAATACATATACATTTTAAAGGGTTGTTTACTTTTCTTACATAACAAGGTGTATAATCCAAAAATATCAGAGGACACTGATGTAAATGCACACATTTATAGATCCTGAGCTCTGAATGGCCTACTCATTCTCCTTTATTTATTCTACAAACATTCATTACATGCAAATACTGTCTTAATGAGTGTTGATTGCATATATATTCTAAAAGACATTTAACCTCACGGTGATCAGGTTTTGTTAGCAATATGCAAATAGATGTATGGCCATCTCTGCAGAAAGAAGAAAAAAATGTATCCTTCTGATCAGAATTAAGCGGCAGTGCTGTCGAATGCCCTAAGTCCAGATCATTCCTGTAGAAGACTCAGCAAGCATTTTATTGCATCAGTAGCATGCTGGGTGAAGAAGGGTGGGCCGAGGACAGGATGTGGTTCCAGGGATCTCAACAGGACTCCCAGTGGGACCCTGCTGCTGGCTCACGAGGTCCACGCTCTGGACTGGCGCTCTTCGGAGGAGCTGTGCGGAAAAGCCTGAATGCCCAATCAGGGGCTTTGTCTAAATGTTGCTTCCTTTTTCTGTTTAAGAGCTCTATCTCTTTCTTTAGGAAAAGAGATTCTGAGGAATGCTTATCACAATAACAGTTTGTATAACCTCCCTCTTGGGAAACCATTGCTATGCCTTCACTAAGATAAGTCCTATTGTGAATAATCGCTACTTTCAAGAACTCCCAATGAGAAAACTCCGTGGAAGCAGGTATTGGACTCCTCTTTGAAGACGAGTAAGAATTACTTTCTTTGTGTTACAAAGAATCTGGGGCAGAATCATGTGTTCAGGATAGAGGAATAGGTGGTTTTCCTCTCCCTAATTCTGACATAGGGAAGAGAAATATTGAATAAAAGAGCTAGCGCTGAGGAGAAGGGAGTTGAAACGCTTGAGAAACTAAACCATCTGCAGGCTTTAAATGAGACTGGAAGTAGCAGCGGAGAGAAGCCACAAAGCTTTGCAAGAGAAATCTAGCCTGAAGGTCCAGCTCCAAACGACAGCCTGGAGACACAACGACTCTAAGACGGAATTCATATCCAAGTAAAAAGAGCATTTTAATCAGGATATGGCTATGGGAAAGGAGTTTTATTTCATGATAATCAATAACTAATATATACACAGAAGAAAAAATGTGTTTTTCTAAGAAAACTTTGTATTCTCTAAGAATAAACAGCTTTGATTTTATTGTTACAAGTCAGTAATTTTAAAACGTATACTATATTATAGTTAACAAGTAAAAAGTAAAAAATAAATCATTCCAAATCTGCTCATTTGGACGTGGGCAAACAACCATTTGACTCCGAGGAAAAGCACAGCCCAGCTGATTGCACAAAGTAATTATGACCCTCACTGCCGCTTGGTGGCAACATATGCTAATTGCAGGGAAAGCACCCACAGGTTTTATTTTTTTATCTCAATTTTGCATATGGAGGTTCACTTTCCACCTACCTCTATCCTGTCTTTTAAAGTGATAGAGACACTCAAACCTATAGAAATGAAGACTGCCACCTTAATTGATTCAACAAATCATTACCCAGTCTCTATCGGACTTGCTATCAGACACTATTCTGGGCATGCAGGACACGGAGGTGAACTGGGGAGTGGATGACTGATCATGCTCTTGTGGTATTTGAATTCTGGTGAGAAGATAAGTAAAGAATATACGAATGAGATAATTATTCCTAAGTGCTGTGTAAAAATGAAACAGAGCAATGTGTTAAAGAGTGACTGGGAGAGTTGCTCAGAAAAAGCTTCTTTGAGAAGAAGACATTTGAACTTTAAGACAAAATGAAACCCAGCCGTGCAGAGATCTGAGAGATTAGCATTCCAGGCCTTGAGAACAGCAACTGTGAAAGCCCAAAGTGAGAGAAACTGCTTGTTTGTAGTGAGTCAAGGAGAGGTTGGTAAGAGGTTACTTTAGAGAGAGGCAGGGCTTACATTATGCAGAGCCATAAACAGTCAGTAATTTGAAATTTATAGTAAGTGCAATAGGGAGCTGTGAGAAATTGAAAAATAAGGGCATAATATTTTGTAGCTTCTCTCTTCAAGAGTTGGAGTGTATGTTCCTGTCTCTGAAGTCTGAACTGGCCTTGTAACTTGCTTTGACCTCAGAATGTGGCAGAAATAATGGATAATTTTGAAGGCTCGGCTTTAAGAGGTCCTGTAGCTTCTACTTCTACCTTCTGGAGCAGCTTCTGCCACCAGGTAAGAAATCCCAGACTGGACTTGTCCATATGGAGAGCAAAGCCTGGCCAGTAACCAGCACCAAAGTCCCAGGTAGAATAAGGGGAAATTTACACTCATGAAACCCACAAAGTTGTCAAATTGTAACCGTGGAAAACCATTCTTTTGACATTGTTTCTGTAAGTGCTGACTCTGGCTAATATGTAGCTTATAGATGAATAGCATGTTTGTATAAGAATCCTAGGAACTAACTTCAAAAACAACAGACTCCAACCGTCAGGCATCCCAGCTCCAGGAGATTTTGTTGACCTTCATCCATGGATACAGGACTATGTAAAGCTAGGGTGACATGAAGCCAGGGTGACTAAACCAGGATGATGCACGCTGGACCATCGCATGCCTTATCAGAATGGACTGTGCTCGTCTGCATGCAGAGAGCTTTGCAACACAGCTCCCCACTCCCCTGATCTCTTCGTTCTGTTCCCCTCTCCCTCCTTAAAAAAACCTCTGCCTTCACTGAGATGGGGAGATGGGCTTTGAGACGTGAGTCCCCCACCTTCCAGGTGGCCAGCACCTGAGAATAAACCACTTTCCTTCAGATCAGAGCCTCCCTCTTGAGTGTAGGCTTTCGTAGAGGCAGGCAGCTGGGCCTGCGTTCAGTCACAAAATGACTACAGCCACATCGTGAGGCCAGGCACTTCTAGAAGAACTGCCCAGCTGAGCCCACCCTAAATAACTGACCCACAGAATTATGATGAATAATAAAAAGTTGTTTTAAGCCACTAAATTTCAGGATGATTTGTTATACAACAACAGATAACTAAAAGAGAAGCCACAGGAAAATTTTAATCCTAGGGGGTGCGTGAACCAATTTACAATTTTAAAGGTCTGTTTAGCAGGTCACACTCAGAGGGAAACATTGGGGATTAAAGGGGGAAATTCCAGTGAATCTAAGATATTAAGAAAGAAATACCTGGACTCCAACCAAAATGCTCATCCAAATGGGATCCATTGCCCAGGGGCTGGACAGAATGTTCTCATTCAGAAATGACCACTGTTGTATTTACCCTAGTGAGGATACATGGCCCACAGCAAATGTTGCCTCGACATTAAAGTTGACCTAATAGAATCTAACCCTTCTTCTGAGTACAGCAAGGTTTGCTAAGGCCCCTGACAGCCCTGCTTCTCTGAATGAAACTCCTTTTGCAGACCAATTGCATTTCTGTAGAAATTGGCAAAGCCACTCTGAGAGAGAAACCCAAGAGGAGAGTTTAAACCTAAGGAACAAGGATCGGGAATTTGTTTCCAGGTCTGGAGTGACAGAACAATGGGCCTCAGTCCCCCTCTCCCACCACAAACCACCATAAAACAACACAAAACATTGCTGAGAAAAATTAAAGAAGACCTAAGTAAAAAGAGAAGTAGGCAATGTTTACGGTCTTAAAAATGCAATATTGTTAAAAAGCACATATGTCCCAACTGACCTCTAGATTCAACATAATTCCAATCAAAGTTCTGCCAGGCGCTGGTTTTTTCAGTTGGTCTGTCCGTTTAAACTGTGTATGGAAGTGCAAATGTGTGGAGTAGCATAACAATCTTATAACAGAAGAACAGCAGTGAGAATGTTATACTCCCCGATTTCAAGATTTAGTATAAAGCTGAATAATCGAGCAGTTGTGGTATTGGCATAAAGATAGATAAATATATTAATGAAACAGAGTTGAATCCATAAATAGACTCACACTTATATGGTCAATTGATTTTTTAACAAAGATGTCAAAACATTTTAATGGAGAAAAAAGCCTTCTTTAGTAAGTGGTATTGCAACAACTGGATTTTCTTATAGAATAATGAGTCTTGACCCCTGTCTCACATCATATACAAAAACCATTCTAGAGAAATTATAGTTTTAAACTCTACTCTTGGGTTTATCTCTCAGAGTGGCTTTACCAATTTCTACAGAGATATAATTGGTCTGCAAAAGCAGTATTTCTGCATCCCCTGGTGCTGATTCGGTGTGGTTTGGGCGATCATAAGGTCATTGATTTCACTAGCCCAGGACAAACGAGGTACCACAAGGCCAGACCCAGCTCCAGCCCTGGGGCAACAGCCCCAGCTGGGAGGGGCATCTGCATGGCCGCCGCTGTGCTGTGCTTGCTTCTCCCTTGCAGACCTCACCTGCAGGGAGAAGTGATTAACGGAGGCAACCTTCGAGTAGTTCGGGTTCTCTGGCCAAAACTCCATCTCTAATTCCATTTCAATTCCAAACCCCTCTCTAACTTGTAAGACTTTGTGCCTGCTATTCTCGTGACTATCACCTGATGCCCAGAGAGAGATTTTCAGCCAGAGTCAAGTTTTAAACAAGTGTGTGTGTATGTGTGTGAAGAGGACCATCACATGGTGTATATATGACAGTGAAGGAATTCTTTTCTAAACTTTCACACCCATTTATCAGAACCCGAATGGAAACATTAGACCTGAAATCAGCTGTCCAACTCAGCTCAGCTGTGGTGGACATAAAACCAGTGAAACAAAAGGGGACGTAAAGGAAAGAGTCAATCCCACAGAAGTAAAAATGGTCACAGGAGAAGGACAAGTATAAAGAAAAGAGAAATTCTTAAAATGAGAAAATCAGCTGAGGACCTAATGCCTTCGGTGTCTCTGAATGAGCGCTTCCTCGGGCTGGGCAGCCCATTGGAGCTTGGTGGGGTAGAGGCTGGGGCTGGGAAGGTTTCATTGTGTCCTAAGTCTACAGAGAAAAGACCTTGGCCAAGTTATTTTCTCTCCCTTCTCTGCCTATAAAATCCATTACAAAGCTTGAGGCCACCTCTCCACTCTAGAGAAAAGGAAAGTATTTACAAAGAAGACAGAAGAATATCTTCACACACAGACACAAAAGAGGCCAATTAAAGCTCTCAGTAGGGAAGAGTTTTTTTGAGCTTGTTTCTGTCAAGAACAAAAGAAAAAAGCCTGGCCATGGACCAAGGGACTTTAGACTAGGAACCAAATCAGAGTCACAGGGATAAGAGACCTGAAGAGGGTGCCGGGAACTCACCCTGCTGGCTTTATCATGAGGGCGCCAGACAGAACAGCCCGAGGGAAGCAGAATCCGCCCTGTGTGCAGGGAGGCTTGATTATCCAGGGCAATCAGAAGGAAAGGACACAGTCTAATTCTGTCTCCATCCTTAGAACCACTGACTTTTCCCTCTGCATTTCTCATCCTTTTTCTACTTTTCTATTCTGGGTTTTTTTGTTTGTTTGGTTTTTGTTTTAATATTTTATTTATTTTTAGAGAGAAGGGAAGGGAGGGAGAAAGAGGGAGAGAAACATCAATGTATGGTTGCTTCCCATGTGTCCCCCACTGGGAGCCTGGCCTGCAACCCAGGCATGTGCCCTGACTGGGAATCGAAACAGCAATCACTTGGTTTGCAGGCCTGCGCTCAATCCACTGAACTACACCAGCCAGGGCTGGGTTTCTTTTTTAAACCTCAAAAAATCAAATCCTCTTACTTTCTTCTAATTATTACCTCCTACAATAATTAGAACAAGAAGGGATGTCCTCAGTGAACCACTGACTCCAAAGTGAGGTCAGCATATTGGGTACCATGCCAGGGATGCTTCAGGAGAGACTGGGAGGCAGAGAGGATAAGGCTGGGGATGCAGTTGAGGAGAAGAGCACAAGGGGTCAAGACGTGCTGGGAGCAGTGGGCACAGGTGGGAAGGTGAAGAAACAAGAATCACACTTGAAAGGCAGGAAGCTGGGTTGCCATCTTGTTCCACTGGAGAGGCCATTGTTATGGCAAAGGCGTCTGACCCCAGTGTATGATATTGGACTGCTGACAGCTTTTAACCTCACCTTTCCCTCTTCCCCGTGTACCCCAGCAGCTAATAAAATAGCCTGGTGCTCCCTCCATTGGTGAGGGTGGGAGAGCCAGACAGAGCAAGCCTGGGACTTCCCATGCTGGCCCCACCCCCAACCCCACAGAAGCCCTGAGCAGCCGGCTCCTTGGCTCCTTTCCTCGCTCTCCCAGCCTTTCGGACCTGCCCGAGTAGCCTGCCCTGCTCTCCTCAGAGACCTCTGTTATTTAATCCAAGCCTTTTCATACCCTCTTGGGATGTGGAGGACATTGTCGATCTCTACATCTGAACCAAAGTTTGGGCGGGAATCCACCTACTTCTACAAGTACCCATGAGGCAGCAGATAGTCTGGAGAAAGGAAACTCCAGGGCACCCCGGGACTAAGACAAAGGACATCAATACAGAACAGAATCCCTGCTCTAAGACCAGTTCCTCAGGAATGAGAAAACTCCAGAGGTGCCCCAGGGCTAAGATAAAGGACATAAATACAGGACAGAGACCCTGTTTTAAGACCTGTTGTTCCGGCTTTCTGGAAAAGTGCTGAATCACGGTGAATCATGACTGCCCCTGAGCAGAAGACGACATGACTCCTGCTTCATTATAATAGCATTACAATAAATTAGCATTGTGGGCCCCCCTGCCCCCGGTGGTCAATCAAGGAAAATCATGGGAGACCACATGTCCAGTAGCTCAAAAGTAATATTACTACTTGTACATGCACAATAAAAGCCCACCGAGTCTAGCCAGGAAGTATCCACCCTGTAAGAATAGAACCCCTCCAGGCACTGAGAGTCAGTCTCTGCTCAGAGTTAGCCTGCTCCCATCTTCTGTGGAATGTACTATCGTTTAATAAATATGCTCTCTCTCTTTCTGCTGTAAACTCTGTGTGTTTGGTTCAATTCATTGTTCACAATCACTAAGAAACTGGTTACCTGTGCCCACCTGCGACACTCAGAGAAGAGTAGGTCTAGGAAACACACATGTTCACCATCCATGGTGATGCCTGGTAATGATATATGCAGGCAAAACAGCAATAGAAGTGGCCTCAGAAAATCTGGGCCAAGTTGGCAAGAAGAAGGGCAAGGCAGTAGAGGTTGCTATAACTTACGGGGGAATGAAGATAGAGTGTGTTACAGGAAGTACGTATTTTTGATCTGAGCTTGGTCAGAGGCTATCGGCTAGGCCACTTCCATGAGTGTCAGCTGTCTACAAAATCACATGCTACAGGCATACAAAGTGTGAGCTGAGAACATCGGCTACGGTTCTAGAACAACGTTACACCTCCATTCATCTCACTCATTCTGAACATTTCCAGTTTCGAATTTTCAGTCTCTCTCCGGTTCTCTTTGTGCCTCCAATTTTTATATTATGTGCTCACGATTTGATTACTTGCTTTAGATATGGTAGTCTGACTTGTGATAGTCCCCCCTAAGACTTCATCCAGAATTTGATTTTTGCTACCACACATCAGGACTAAGCAATACCTCTCCACACACACTCACCCACATACACACACCAGGAACCAGCAGCTGACTAGTGAGGACAGAGAGCTACTCAGATGTACTCAGAATCCAAGCTTCCCAGATATCTTACCCACTCCCATCCCGGAGTTTACCTCGGGCTGTACATTACAGATAAATGACAGGTGGATAGAGTCTGGCAGCACTGTATTTGTTTTCTCTGAAATTAGGGCAGAGCAGCTAAGATCATTGGTGAAATAGGAATTTTATCAAAAAACACGAGACAAGTCTGGCCCTGTATGGCCTATTTTTCAGTTAATCTAGAATTTGGGGTTAACTGAGAAATGAGGTTGAAAATATGATATTTGGGATGTATACAAATCAGCACCAAAATGCTCTGTGATAATGGCGGGGACTAAATTGGGAGTTTCAGTTTTAGCTTTGTCACTCTCTCTCTGTGACTTTATGCAAGTCACCTCATTTTCTGGGCTTTTGCTTCCTTATCCATAAATTGATGAGTTTAAATCAATCTCAAAGGTTCTCCAAACTTTAAACTTTTAGTGGACATGTTGAAGTAACAAATAAAATGAGAATCTTAGTGGTTTAAAACTTAAAAGTTCATTTCTCACTCATGCAAAATCCATGGTTGTTCTTAGGGCTCTTGAGAGCAGCTCTCTCTGAAAGATCCAGGCCGAGAGAAGCTCTACCATCTAGAAGACAAGGCCTGCAAGATCTTTGCAGTGAGGAAAGAGAAAACTGAGAGTAAAGCACTGGCTTTTAAATGTTCTGGCCCAGGTGTGACATGCGTTATTTCCACTCACAGCCTAGTAACCAGTTGGCTCTGTTTAATGTGGAGGGAGAAGCATGTCTCTGTTGTAGTGGGTCAAGAACTCTAGGCCAAGGTCATAGGCTCACATCATGTATGGCCCAGTCACCCTGCTGTAGAAATTTTACAATGATCACAGATGATACCTGCAATAAGGAGCTGCCATTTTCCAGAAATGGCTCAGGACTCACAAAGACACTAGCATGTGAATGGCCCCAAACAACTCATTACCAACAGGGCAAGAACAACTCAAAGCATAAGGTCATCTGATGCAAAAGGAAATGGTCAGATGGTTTAGTTGAGACCTAATGGGGGTAGGGAGAAGATCCTGTGTGAAGCTAACAGATCACATAAGGATGGAAAATGTACCCTCACCTTATGATTCTTGTATTACACTTTACCTAATATACTGAGCCAGAAGAGTAGACAAAAATAAGCTGCTTGAATTGCTCTTTCTGATAAGAAAAAAAAAAAAACCCAACAGATTCCAGTTGCAAAATAAACAAAGCTGAAGGCAGAGAAAGCATTTATAACTATAAACATGTGTCTACTGGTTGGTGGCCAGGCCAGCTCACTGGAACTCAGCAATGAAGTCATAATTCCTCCATGCTCCCAGCTGAGCTAAAGCATCTTGGTTCCTTTCACAGGTCCTGGGTGTGTTGTGCAGCTTTGGTGAATTTCTGGGGCTCCTCCTTATAGAATGTGTCCAGGTTGCAGTAGAAGAAAAAGGGCTTTGGAGCAGATCTGCCTGCAGCCTGGGGCTGCCACCGCTGGGTCATAGATTATGCAGAAGTCTTCCTTTCAAACCCTGGAATAAATCTTGCTGATTACTGCCCTCATAATCTGAACAAATTTGGCCTCAAAAGGCATTAATGGGCCAGGAGATACAGAGAGGAAAGGAAGAAAAATGGAGTGGTCTTGCAGGTAGCAATTTAGTTTTTCCTTAGGCTGAGTTCAGCCATCTCTGCATCTTACATAAATTCCACTAGGGAATGTTTTCATAGGCTAACCTTCCCTTTACTTTACTAAATGGTTGTCTAGAAAAATAGCTGTCTCACTAGGTAACACCCAACTCATCTGGATGATTCCATGTGTAGTTTCTCTTGGGTAAGCCACTTTTACAAAGCAAGTGGTGGTGGGAATTCTCAGATGCTGGGCCATTGAGAATTTTTGCTGAGGCTTAGAAACTGCTAGAGTTCTCCTCTTGCAATTTCGACCTATTCTATCTACTGCTCCTCTATCTCAAAACTCTCCTTTATCTTGACCTCCTCAGCTCAGCATTACATTACTTCTTTATTGCTCTGCGATATGTTTTTTCTTCTGGCTCACATGTCTAGCTATCTCATTCCTAAATATGCTTCCATGTTTCTTGTAGTTCTGCCCTCAAACTTTGCTCTTTCTGTGCTAAGCTTCTCCTGAGGTTTCAGCTATCACACTCGTGAAGCTCACTCTCCAATTCAGATTGTTCACTGACTGAGCACCAACAATGAGATGAGCATAGAATAGATGCTTCAGATGTAAGAGAAAATAACAGAGCTCCAGGACCACAAAATATTTAGTCTCAATCTCCTGTCCTCCAGCTCCATATTACCTACAGCTGTACTGGCACCTCAACCTTAATTCACCAGCCTCCCCAAACGATTTCTCCAAACTATTCCCCCAAACTTGGTTTACAATTTTGGTTAATTGATCCATCAGTCTTCTATTTCCCCAGGCTGGTGACCTGGGCTTCATCATTGATCGTTTCTTTTCCCATAACAATAAATTAATGTGTACCCCAGATTCAGCCATTACCTTGTCCCTCCATAACCACCCTTGTTTAAACTCACATTAATCCTCATCTGAAATATTCTGGGAACCCCCTCTTTAGTCTCTGTTCCTTTCCTCTCTCTCCCTTTTGAGTCATCTTATGAAAACAATTACTCTTCCTCAAGCACAGCTGTTATTAGGCATTCCTTTATCAAACCCTTGATGGCTCCCCACTGACTGACAAATTAAGTATAAATTCTCACCATTGAGTCTAAGGTCTTTTACGACAAAGCTACAATCTATCTACTTTGTTCCCCAACTCTACCCCACAATATCTTACACATCAACCAAATTAGATGACTTGTGGCACTTTTGCATCTTCATATTTCTGCCCATGTTATTTTTTTACATAAAAAATTTGGAATGAGCCCTGGCTGGTGTAGCTCAGTGGATTGAGCGCGGGCTGGGAACCAAAGTGTCCTGGTTCGATTCCCAGTCAGGGCACATGCCTGGGTTGCGGGCCAGGTCCCCAGTGGGGGACATGCGAGAGGCAACCACACATTGATGTTTCTCTCCCTCTCTTCCTCCTTCCCTTCCCCTCTCTCTAAAAAATAAATAAATAAATAAATCTTTTAAAAAAAATTAAAAAAAATTTGGAATGTTTTTTTCTCCCACTCCTCTAGCCCCACCTGTAAAATCACATGGCTTGTCCACCAGGTGGGATTCCTGTCCTTTCTGACTTCCCATCCCCCTTAGTTTGTGTCTCACTTGAGTTTGATTGTATGTGTACAATTTGATTCTTTGTCTTGTTCCCATAGCTAAACTCTGTCCTAGCCAACATTACTGACCAAGCCCTCGAGTATATGGAGAATATTCCAAGAATGGACAGTGTGGGTTTTCTTATAACTTAAATTGGTAACTCTATGAGTGAGAATGCCCCAGAACACAGTGATATTCCCTAAAAGCTCTTCATCAGAACATGGAAGGACTTGATATAATTCTGAGATGCCACAGTGACCTGTCTTTTGAGATTCAGTGAGATCTGAAGGGAAAGAAAAATCAAATTTAAAAAATGCATGCATCCCATAGAAGACTGGCACTTTCAGAGCATAAAATTATAAAAATAATAGCCAGTATTTATATATCACTTACTATTTGCCAGACAGTGTTCTAAATGTTCTAAGTATTCTAAATGTTCTAAGTGTTCTAAATGTTCATAGGTCAATTCATTTAATCCTCATGAACGTCTTTCACTGATGAGGAAACTGAACACAAAAAAGTTAAACCTCTGGCTCAAGATCCCAGCTAATTAGTGGTGGAGTTGAACTCATGCAGACCCGCTTCCCAGTGCTGCTCCCAAGTGCTATATTCTCCAGCCAGGCTCTTGATGTGTTGTAGGGATAGGAAGTCAGTCCCATCCCTTGGAGCTGTGCTGAGCCCCAGGACACATGCTACCTTTCAACTTGAATTATTCTGTCTAGGAAACCACCCCTACATGCAAACCAGGATCCTTGGAATCTCCTGGGAGCCATGTTTCACACGAAGCAGCCCTGGAGGATTCTCCCCACCTCTAGGTGTGAGGCTGTTTCTTGGGCCTCTCTAAACACGGAAATGGTGTGCTGTCCTGGACCAGAGGATGGATGACAGCAGGATGGCCACTCAGGAGGTAGGTGAAGGGCGCGGGGTTTAGATGCTCTGAAGAGACGTGCGCCGCCATGCCTTGAGGTTTAGGTGGCTGCCTCAGCTGGCTCTCTTACCCCCAGATATCATGTGGCCTTGCTTTCTCAGCCCCTGCTGAGGGGAAATGACAAGTGCTGGCATGTCACATTGTGCTGAAGCCCTACGCCTGGGTCTCTGGCTCCTCACCCACTCCTTGTTTTCCACTTCTTGTCTCTTCTGTTTCAAAAGTGTCATGCTGGAAGATAAACCATAGTAGAGCCAAATGTATGCAGGCCATGGCTGGGTGGACAGGTCGGCAGAAGGAAGCATGTCTGCTTCTTTCACCCTGGGGAGCATGCACACTAGCATGGGCTGAGCTCCTACTGTGTACCAAGCACTGTTCTAAGGACTTTTTATGTATTAGCTTACTGACATTCATAAAACTGGTCCCTTAGTTGGTGGTCTTTTTTTCTTTCTCATTTTATGTATGAGAAATTTGGATCACAACTTACATGGAACAACAACAACAAAAAAAGACACTGAATAGCTTCAGCAATCTTGAGAGAGAAGAAAGTAGGAGGGATCACAATACCTGATATAAAACTATACTAAAAGACCACTGTAATCAAAACAGTCTGGTATTGGCATAAAAACAGACACATAGATCAATGGAACAGAATAGAGAGTACAAAATAAATCCATGTCTTTATGGTCAACTAATATTTGACAAAGGGGGCATGAGAATACAATGGAGTAAAGATAGCCTCTTCAACAAATGGTGTTGGGAGAACTGGACTGGAAAAACAAAAACTGAAACTAGATCACCAATTTACACCATATACCAGAATAAACTCAAAATGAATAAAAGACTTAAGTATAAGTTGTGATACCATAAAAATCCTAGTGGAAAACATAGGCAGTAAAGTTGCAGATATCTCACATAACAATATTTTTGCCGATATATCTCCTAGGGCAAAGGAAATAAAGAAAAAATAAACAAATGAGGCTACATCAAATTAAAAAGTTTCTGCTTGGCTAAAGGAACCACCATCAAAATTAAAAAGGAACTGACTATATGAAAGAACATATTTGCCAATGATATACCAGGCAAGGGTTTAATCTCCAAAATATATAAAGAACTCATATAACCCAACACCAGGAAGACATATAATCCAATTAAAAATGGGCAAAGGACCTGAATAGATACTTCTCCAAGGAGGACATACAGATGGCCCATAGACATAAGAAAGGCTGCTCAGCATTACTAGCCCTCAGAAAGATGCAAATTAAAACTACAGTGAGATACCACTTCACACTGGTCAGAATGGCTAGCATTAACAAATCCACAAACAAGTCCTGGAGAGGATGTGGAGAAAAGAGAACCCTCATTTACTGTTGATGGGAATGCAGAGTTGATGCAGCCACTGTGGACAAC